>CM070093.1:1915000-1952500 GCA_036178185.1 Liparis tanakae
ATACATTTAATTTTTACCGGAACACTTTATTTGGGTTTATTCAGACTTTACACTTCCCACCTTTGGTCCTTTTCCTTTAAATAACTCCAAATCCACCACACCCACAGTACGATATGAAAATAGATCTGCCTTTCAAATCCACATTTTATATTAATACACGTATAGATAATAGTCAAAATAAACAATTTGTCAGTTACTATATAACAAGTCAAAGTGCTTTACTGATTCTATCCAACATCACATGATGCAATATGCCAACACACATCCATTGAGTTACTTTGGAAAGCTGCTGCCAATTAAAGTGCACAAAAAGAAAAATAAATGTTTTTCTAAACATGTAAAACTTTTGTTTTCCAAAATTGTGTTGGAATTATTTCATCATCATCCCAAATTAGTTTTGTGAAATGCTTCTCCATCTCATTTAAAATGCAGCGGCCAGAAATCTCCTGTGTACGATCGAGGCTGAAAGACAAACAACTCTTTTCCTCCATTTTCTTCATATGATGACTTCCTTGACTTCCTGGTTGTCTGCGTCTGTGGTTCTGACTTCCTGGTTGTCTGTGGTTCATGTGTATGGGGTGTTTATTCTCTCTATTATTTAATTCATCTTCATTCATTTCATTTGTCTCCCTTGCGTGGAAACCAATTCATTCCACGTGCATGCATACGATCATACAGACATCTGCCATCATCAAAGTATTTTGTTTCTTTAATTAAAAAGTATCAAAGTATTTTGTTTCTTTAATTAAAAAATTTAATAAAAATATATTTTTTTTAAACTCACATGCATTTTTCAATGAAATTAAATAAATTAAAAAGATGAAAAAATAAGTTAAATAAGTAAACAAATATATATATATTTTTTTTTTACAAATTTACAAAATTTAAAAATGTAATGAATGAATTAGATTAAATAAATAAAATAAATTAAATAAATTAAATAAATTAAATAAAAAAAGTTATTCTATTATTTCCACTGCTGGTTTTGATATCATGTGTTTCTTTTTTCTTTAATTAACCGCAACTTCTGAATACGCCACTCCTACATAACATAAGTACAACATTGTTTTTCTTTCTGACCAACAGTCCCGATGATCTGTGACTATTAGCGATTACATGAAACATGAAATATCACGTTTGCCTTGCTATCCAGCTCTAACCCCCATAAGCCTGAGTATACGTCTCACTGACAGCAGCCAATATGAGCCGTTTGTGCCGTTGAAGTACACGGGCATGCCTTTTCTACCGAATCTGACTTATGGCGCATTGATTGCTGCTGTGCTTTGTATATCAAAGTGACCAGCGACCGTGAATCCATGAAGGCGGGGGAAAGACTGAGGGACTGAAAGGCTTACTATTGATTGCAATCTTACAATAACGCTGGATGGAAAAACATTTTCATCTCAGAGGCATGACACGGGCAAAATCATAGTTATTTTTCCATTTAGAAAACCACTAAAATACACATTTAGTTGTTTATTTTACACTTTTCCGTTCTTACTACAGGCTGTTTACTCCAAGTCGTTCTCCTTCTCTCAGACAGAATCTCTCATGCATTTTAAAGCACTTACCAAACGTTCCAGTTTCACTCCTATCTATCTTCCGAATGCTTTTACAGAAAGATGTGTTCATACATCATCAATAGACAGATGTATTGTTGTTGTTGTCTTGTATGGTTGTTGACCGGGATGCAAAGATATATATCAAATCCACTTCTGTAAAATCCTCAAGACTCTAAGATTCAACAAAATGAAACAAGAATTTTGAACTTAGCATTATCCAATATTTAAATGTATGCACATTGGTACATATTAGATAAGATAATGTAAAAATAGAACGTTCATAAGATGCAATGACATCTATCAGTTATTAGTTTCTCCCCTTGAATCTGTTTCTTTCTATTTTGTGATCAGTTTTTAAAATCCACGCACATGGAGGCAATCTGTCGACTTCCATTTCCTCTAAGTACCGGCACTTTATTTTATTTTATACGAGAGGAGGCAATCTCTTGGACTATGTTGCGTGTTCCGCCGTGACAGTAAGGTCTCCTTAATGGCTCGCTGCATGTCAGTCACCGCGACTTAATGAGTATAATTAAGACTGGAGATGGACAAATATAGAGAAGGGAGCCGCCAGGAGGATGGAGCGTGATGGATAGAGGGCATGGAGGGAAATGAAATATGCATCAGGGCTCGCATACAATTTTAATCCCGACTGTTGACTGCAGATTGACCCCCCTGTGACCCGACACTTGCGGGAGTGAACATATCCACCGAGGGAGGCGGGGGGGGGGGGGGGGGGGGGGGCGGCGGTGGGAGCAGGGTGAAGAAATTGTGAAGAAGAATGGAGTAATGACTGGCTGGCTGGAGGTGGAGGCGGGTAATTGTGTCTGTCTGAGTGCCGGAGCGTCTGAGCTTTCCCCCGACGACGTAAGACGCCGGGGAAATGTGCGAGAGAAGAATTCCTTCTGAAATAATATTGTTGTGCTTTTCAGCTTTCCTTGAGAAATACACCTGAAGAACGTGTAACTTCAGAAATGAGTAAACAGCGTGCACTCGGGGGGCTCGGTTCAAGCTCGCGGAGGAAACTTCATCGTAATTGTTCTGGAAGAAAAGTTCAAAAGGAACGCAAACAATTCTCCTCGGAAGTTTGAGAACGGCACCGAGACTTTAATCTGTTGGCTTATAAGAAACACGTTGAAACACACACACACACACACACACACACACACACACACACACACACACACACACACACACACACAGCGTTATGTCTGTGTGCATATTTTTTACTTTTAGTATTAGTATTTAGTATTTTTTTAGTATTAGTATTTAGTATTTAGTATTTTTTAGTATTTTAGTATTAGCATTTAGTATTTAGTATTTTTTTAGCATTTTAGTATTAGCATTTAGTATTTTGTATTTTTTTTGTATTTTAGTATTAGTATTTTGTATTTTGTATTTTTTTTGTATTTTAGTATTAGTATTTTGTAATTTTTGGTATTTTAGTATTAGTATTTAATATTTTTCAGTATTTAGTATTAGTATTTAATCTTAGTATTTAGTAATTTAGTATTAGTATTTTTTATTTTAGTAGTAGTATTAGTATTTAGTATTGTGTTTTGTGTTTTTTATTTGTATCTTTTATTTGTATTAATGCTCTAATGTACACCCACTGCTGTGATCCTGAAATGTCCCCACTGTGGGACTAATACATGAATATCTTATCTTATCTTATCTGCTAAACATTTGACCGTATCCTAAAAGATGCGCCTGGCTTTGGAGAAAACAAGATGTTCATATTTGCAGACACTGATTAAACTGCACAGTTTACTCATGTTGATTATGATTTAAGTTTATATTTGTTTTTCCGCAGGAAGTTGTTGCTGACGCTTGCACTCGTGTCCCTGCCCCCCTTGATGCTCCTCATCGCGCTTTATCAGGTTGTTTGTGTTCCTGTAAATATATGCGAGACTTCGGAGGCATAAAAATCAGCGTGCAGGCATCACACGTGTTCATCCCGGTGGTTCCCAACCTCGAGTGGGGGACGTTTCCCCCGAAGTCCCATTAACGGAGCTCTGGTGGCACTTCACTAACACCACCCGTCCTCCTCCAAATGAGTCCTCTAATGGATTTAAACTGCATGCTATTCAAAATTACCATAAAAGTAGAAATTGTGACAATAGGTTGTTCAAAAAATTGAATTGTAAACGTGCGAGTGTGCGTACCACATCGGACCTCTCGGCCGCCTGCGAGCGGTCTATTCTTATTAACTGTACCAAACGTGTATCCGTAGTTTTAACAACAGTTTCAACTATTAATATTTAGTGAAACTGAATTAAATGTGAGCTCCTCACTGACATCAGGACATCAGGACGTCTCTACAGCTTCACCGGAGACTAAAAACACATCTTCAGACTATACCTGGATTAAAACAGATTAGCACTTCAGTGGCTCTTAAACGGCTCTTACTTATAACTTATAGTATTACTCATGTTATTACTTATAGTATTACTTATGGTATTACTCATGTTATTACTCATGTTATTACTCATGTTATTACTTATGGTATTACTCATGTTATTACTCATGTTATTACTCATGTTATTACTTATAGTATTACTCATGTTATTACTCATGTTATTACTTATAGTATTACTCATGTTATTACTCATGTTATTACTTATAGTATTACTTATGGTATTACTCATGTTATTACTCATGTTATTACTTATAGTATTACTTATGGTATTACTCATGTTATTACTCATGTTATTACTTATAGTATTACTTATGGTATTACTCATGTTATTACTTATAGTATTACTCATGTTATTACTCGTTATTACTTATAGTATTACTTATGGTATTACTCATGTTATTACTCATGTTATTACTCATGTTATTACTTATAGTATTACTTATGGTATTACTCATGTTATTACTCATGTTATTACTCATGTTATTACTTATAGTATTACTTATGGTATTACTCATGTTATTACTCATGTTATTACTTATAGTATTACTTATGGTATTACTCATGTTATTACTTATAGTATTACTCATGTTATTACTCATGTTATTACTTATGGTATTACTCATGTTATTACTTATAGTATTACTTATGGTATTACTCATGGTATTACTCATGTTATTACTTATAGTATTACTTATGGTATTACTCATGTTATTACTTATAGTATTACTTATGGTATTACTCATATTACTCATGTTATTACTCATGTTATTACTTCTGGTACTTTCTTTCTGTATTCTTGTTGTTCTTAGTTTGTACTCTTGGTTGATGAACTTATTGTAAGTCTCTTTGGATAAAAGCGTCTGCTAAATGACATGTGATGTAATGTCATGTAATGTAATGACATGAGATGTTATATAATGTAATGTAATGACATATCATGTAATATGATGTAATGTTACTTTCCTCTATAGTCCAGCTGTTAATTCAATACTTTTACATCTCTCTCTATATATTAACGACTTTCTCGCTCAACGTTTCATGAATCCATTCGTTACTTTTCGTTAACTGCTTCATCTTTTTGTATCAGTTGCTGTGTTTGTGGTTATTTCCAGCGATGATGTCACCTCTGGGCTCCTCTCCGTCCTCTGTAGCTCGGCTGCAGGAGGTCGGCGCGGCGACCTCGGCGTGAGTATTCGAGCTTTTCTCGTACGCCGCTCGCAGCTCTGCTACGTCAGCGTTGACTCGTTTCTCATCTTACGTCATTATTTGAACCCAAACTCGATCTTTTTTCAGCTTTTCCACGAACTACGTCAACTACAGATCTGCACCGTGGTTTAAAACCTCCATCTGTGTGTTGTTGTTCATGAAGGTCTCCGGTATGCACGCCTACCGACGGTTTTAACCGCTCCCTCGACCTCTAGCGGCCTCATTAATAACCCCTGTGTTTGCTGAATGGGGCTCTGGCGATCTATTGCGGTGTTGTTTTTGTTTGGCCCTGGTCACAGTGATTCCTGGGAGATGGCGGTATCATAAATCTACAGCTTATTCATGGAGCTAACCTGACCTTTACAGCAACGCCGAGAACAGAGAGCGGGGGCGTGGGGAGATGGGAACCGAGGGAGAATAGTAGAAAAGGCCAGGGAGGAGAGAAGAGAGAGGCGAGCGCGAGGGGGAGGTCAGCGGGTTTAGAGGTAGAGCCGAGGGGATGAGGACGATAAGGAGGGAGAAGGAGGGATGGAAGAGGGGGGGGGGAGGGGGGGAGGCGACGTCGAAGAATGGAGGACACGAGGCGGCTGGAGATGGAAGTGATTGAAGAAAAGCTGCAATTACTGACGTACGGCTGTACTGAGTGATTTACTGACGGCTGGACAGAAATAACGCCACGTTGGCAGAATGGAGAGGAGTTCAGATTGATTTTGTTCTAAAATGTGATAAATTCCTCCTTTTGTTCTAATTACCGTCGCATTGAAAAAGCGGAAGGTAATGTTTTGATCGCCGTGTATTTGTATGCATGTTATTCACATAAGTCAAAAAGTATTAAACCGAATCGCATGAACTTTGGTGGAATAATTGGTTATTATCCGGGGACCATCTGGGATCGATCGGGTTAAAGGTCAAGGTCAAAGTCATGAAAAGGTAAACATCTTTTTACTATAGCGCGGTCAATTAATGTCAACATGTTCATAATTCAATGCTCAATCTTGTGACATGCGAAGGTCTGCGCTCTACCGAGTGCCCCTTCTAGTTAAAGACATGTTCTCAAAAAAAAATGTTTTGTCACATCACGGTGACCTTGACCTTTGACCAACAGTTTTCAGATCCACAGATGAGACCCCCCCCCCCTTAATTACTCCTTGATATTTTTGCCAAATTTGACAATAGTACCCTCAAGGCGTTCCTGAGATATTTTGTTCCGGAGAAGACAATCAGCAAACGGACAACGCAGAAACATAATGCCTCCATCAACAGCTGTCGCCGGCCCGGAGACATGAAAAGGACATTTTGTGGAGAAAATGAGAGCAGAGAGAGAGAGAGAGAGAGAAATAGAGAGAATCAGATGGAGGTTGTGGGACTGAGAGGTTATTACTGGATGAAAGCAATCAATGAGTGTGAAGGGAAAGAGGAGGAGAGAGACGGCGAGGAGGAGAGCGCTGAGCGTCTCGATGTGTTTGTGTCGATGGAGTCGGATCTCTCCCGGACCGCCGGCTGCTGTCGAGTCTTTAATAAAGTCTCCATGTCGGGAGCTTTGTTTGCTCCCAGAAGGCACTGCGTCGATCTCTCTCTCTCTCTCTCTCTCTCTTTCAGGTTTTATAAGCACATTGGAGACTTTCAAACCCCGGTGGTGTTTTAACAGTATTGTTTGTTCGGCTGTGGAGGAGGAGCTGGTGCTCACACCTCTTTTTATCAGATAAAGCATGTTTATTTTTTATTTTATTGTTTTTTTATTTTAAACCACCTGGTGTTTTAAACACTTTATTTTAAAGAAATTGTTTAAAGTCTTAAAGATGAAAATAAAGTGTTTTCTCTCTGCACACACACACACACACACACACACTCACACACACATACACATACATACACACAAACATAAGTAAACACACACACACACATGTACACAAAGAACGCCAACACACAACCACGTATACCCTTTCACATTAAGTCCTATTACATTATCTCTGTCCTTCTCTCTCTCCTTCTCTCTCTCCTTCTCTCTCTCCCTCTCTCTCTCTCCTTCTCTCTCTCCCTCTCTCTCTCCTTCTCTCTTCTTCTCTCTCTCCCTCTCTCTCCCTCTCCCTCTCTCTCTTTCTCACACCTGGCCACCAAACTAAAAAGTGCTTTGAGAGTCTTCTCTCACGTGCAGCTTTTACTAAGTAGGTGTGTGAGTGTGTGTGTGTGTGCGTGTGTGTGTGTGTGTGTGTGTGTGTGTGTGTGTGTGTGTGGTGCAGCTGTCATGCCGGGACATAAAGGGGAGTGAGGGAACCCCATGAAGCCACGTGAAGAATGAGACGCTCTCCTCTTACAAAGTTCTTATATTCTCTCGCGTCTCGTCTCTCTTTGTCGAGTCGAGTTTCTTCACGTGACCCAGAATCAAAACGTCGTATAGATCCTTTAGTCAAAAAATAAAAAGCTCTTTTCAAATAAAACCAAAAACAACTGCCACATGCTCCTCTTGGATAGTGTCGTGTTCACTAGGGAATTGTGTTGTTTATCTCTAGTGATTATTATCATAAATACACCACCGTTCAAAAGTTTGGGGTCACCGAGAAAATGTTGTATTTTCGATGAAACTCACACTTTTATTTATTAAATGAACACAAGATTAATACAAAATATAGTCAAGACATTGAGGAGGTTATAAATAATGATTTTCATTGTAAATATTAATGTTGTTCTTCTTGTGGCTCAAAGGAAGGCCAGTTTTAGAGCTTCTCTCACCAGCATAACTGTTTTCAGCTGCGCTCACATAAAAAGGGTTTCAATGTCAAGGAATAATCTGTTTGTGGAAAATGCTAAATAAAAAGTTATTTAAAAAAAAGGGTTTCAATGGGGTTCTACCCCTCTGCTCGTCTTCTAAGGCAATAACACAATGTACCACTAGAACATGGAGATGGGCCTCTACACACCTCTGTAGAGACTTCATTAAACAACAGAGAATAGTCATTTACCACATTAACTATGTAGAGAGTGTATTTCAAATTAATTTAATGTCATTTTCATTGGAAAAAAACAGAAAAAAGGAAAAAAAACACTAAGTGACCCCAAACTTTTGAACGGTAGTGTATGTATTATACCTTATATTGTAGATGAAGGGTCTTGAACTTTGCTTATTTGATCAAAATTGAGAATAAATCTGATGTTATGACAAAGATTTTCAGAAAAAGGTGTAAAAGTGTTCGTCGTGGAGATAGCATCGAGTAAATATTACAATATTTACACAAACACTGGATGAACTCGATTACATCAGAAGTCGATAGTCACTGCAGATCAATGTCTATCTGAAAAATGCACTTTTTTGTGAATAAAATAAATAAATGTGTTGTTTTAGTTCAGAATGCTATTTGTTAAGGATCCGCAAAACATAATACAAAATAGCAGAAGGGCCGATAGGGGGGCTGTCCCCACTTTCCATAGAGCATTTTGCAGATAGGAGTTTTTTTTAACTTGTTTTTATGTAAAACAGACACAAACAAAGATGAATTGAAATAAAACGTAAAAAAGCTCCAGATGCCACAACACTCATTATTAGTTCACACACACGCAACACATATTCAGCATGGCTCCGTACGACAGTTGTTGTGTACAATGCGTAATACATAATACGACAGCGCTTTAATTACTCTCCCCATCACCGCGCTCTCACCACCATATTCTATTCCAGTTAAAGGCTCAACCACTTTCAAATATAAATTAAAAGCCTCTTATTTTCCTGTGCATTTAATCCAGTCATTATCCCTGCAGCGCTCTTATTTCCTTTATTCAATTTGTGTTAACTTATCATTGCTCTAAAAGTAAATGTATTTTCTTCTGTCTTAAATCTTTTTTTATTTAATTAATGTTACACAACAGTAATTGAAACGTCTTTGTGTTTATTTTCTTTGTGTTTATATAACGCAATTAACAAATTAACTTGCTATACAATGTGTTACGGTAAGTTTATTTAATCATGTCGTTCAATTTCAAACAATAAATAACTTAACTATCTGAATCCCCCAAGCGGTGTCGTGTGAAACGCCCCTTGACTCACACACAAAGCCCAAACACACCTCCTCTGTTACCCTATCTCATTATTATCTAAATGACACGCTAACCATAATTGCTTTGGCAATATTGTTTCTGAACTTTCATTCCAATTGAGCCCATTAAAGTGAAATTGCAGAGAGATAGAGGTTGATTTGTGAGCCGGTGGACTGATAACCTCATTCCTATGGAAACGGCTCTCCTCATTGCTATGCTGCACCTGTCGGCCGCGCAGGCCGTCGTAAATCCTACGGGAGGAAAAAAAGAAAAGAGAACACGGACCATTAAGAAGAAATGGCCCCGCTGCTGTAGAGCAAAACCACACACACACACACACACACACACACACACACAGTCTCTAACGTTCAGTCGGACAGTTAGCTCCCGCACCAATAGCTCCAGTATCCAGTGAGTCGGGGAGGAGGTCATCCAGCCTGCTCGGCGGTTCCCAGTCAGATGAACTGGTTTGGTGAAACTCTCTGGTTTAGTTTGAGGATTATTTTTCTCCCTGGATGGAATCTGAGCAAAATTAAAATGATTTGGAAACCCATCATGACTCCAGCAGACTGCCAGGAGGAGTGGATGGAACGGTCAGTAGCTGTGGCGCATCCTCATCCACATACACACACACACACACACACACACACACACACACACACACACATACGCACACACACACAGCTCCATCCACACACGTTAATGAATGCACAAACACACACACGTTGCAAACTCCCCAGGTTTGCTAATTTACCTCACACACCCGATCCCAGCCGACCTTGGGCGGAGGCGGGGTCACCCTGGACCGGGCGCCAGTCCATCGCAGGAACTCACACACTCATTCAATTCAGTTCATTTTATATAGTCCAATATCATAAATTTGGCTTTACAACATGCACACACACACACACACACACACACACACACACGACATCCCCGTCCCAGGACCTCACCGTTAGACTCAGGTGTCCTTCCAAAGATGCCACCAGGTAGTCTTATCGGGTGAAGGCCTCCATCTACTCATCTTCAGGGAGAGAAAACAATACGTCGCCTCGTTCTGAAGCGGCTCTCAGAGGAACACGCAGCATTGGTCCTTTGGTCCTTTGGTCCTTTGGTCCTTTGGTCCTTTGGTCCTTTGGTCCTTTGGTCCTTTGGTCCTTTGGTCCTTTGGTCCTTTGGTCCTTTGGTCTGCATCCACTACATCCACTTTTAGGTTCACATCCTTTTGCACATGTTGACCACAAGTCATCCTTCAAGGAGTTGTAATAACAAACGTAACATAATGTTGGTGACGCTCACGAAGGTGCCACGCCCCTCGGCTTGGAGGACGTGTTGCATCTCTGTGCCCGATGGTATGATATGATATGATATTCCTTTATCCGTCCCACAGTGGGGACATTTCAAAAATATCTTATAAATATCTTATCTTAAAGTATCTTCCCGATCTTGAGGGTTCTGCAACAATATCCACTTTCTTCCTATCAGAAAGTGGATATTGTGACAGTAAAAGCTCCAGAAGTGAAGAGTGCATTGAGCTCTATTGAAGAGGGGCCCTCTGGGGGGGCTCACTGAGGGGCCTCCCTTTCCCCTTTCCCCTTCCCATGAACATCTCACCTTCTTCCCTCTGTCTTACCTTTTGCCTTTTTTCTGCTTCCTCTAGGTTTTACTCTTCCCCTCTCTTTCCTGTCCTCTTTTTCCTCCTCCTTGTCATCTCTCCCCCTCCCCTCCCTCACACCTCCGTGACTCCGCTCTCCTCCTCCGTCTCCCCTCCTCTCTCCTCCTCTCTCCTCCGTCTCTCCTCCGTCGCCGCTCTGAGAGTCGCACATCGCTCAAAGCCTGCAGCGGCTGACAAAACGCCGCTCGCTGACATCGTCTGTCGTAACACACGCGGCGCGATAGAGAGAGTTCAACACACACACACACACACACACACACACTGTAACAACCCCTTGACAGTTGTAGATACATTCGATGTACCTCTTAGTGGCCTCCCAGAGGGACGGCGACAACTGAGTAACTCAAAATAACAAACCTGATGCATCACACATGCTCTCTTCCTCTTCCTCTTCCTCTTCCTGCCTCCCACTCTGCATTAAGTGCATTCGAGTGTCTCGTAGCGGCTTTTATCGACGTAATTTGTCGCCATACATCAGCGTGATAGTGGGCGGGGCGGCGGCGGCGGCGGCCGCTCTCTGACGCCGCTGCACTCTCTGGCGACATCCGCCAAGGGCAGCAGCCGGATAATACAGATGTATGAATAAAACAACGCGGCTTTGATGTTGCGGATCGCGACGCATCATTCATTCGCGTCCAGAAGTGAAGGATGCCATTCGTTTACAGCCACGAGGACGAGATAAGGGATGCGAGGGATAAGCGATGCGCTGGTCATGGCTGGACTTCAATCATGGGAGCTTCAATGAAAATATATTCATGCAGTGGCTCACATCTGTATTCAAAGGGGAAATGGCCAGAGGGAGGGGCTTCAGAGAGAGAGAGAGAGAGAGAGTAATAGAGTATAGAGTAATACAGGCGGATGGAGGAGAGGATGAGAGGGATGAAATGTCAGAGCTGGGGCTGATAGACGGGGAAGGTCCAGCCACTTCATCTCTGAGTATGTGGAGGAATAGAGATGAAGAGGAAAAGAGAGGATGAAAAGGGAGCTGAGAGATGGCCGGGGGGGGGGGGGGGGTAGAAAAGGGAAGCATTAGAGAGAGTGTGAGCAAAAAGAGAGTTACAGGACCGGACCGGGGAGAAACGAGGGATCGGGGAGGCAAAGAAATGAAAGGAGAGCCGACGAGGGTCTGAGGTGAAGAGGAGGAGAGAACATGTTGATGAAGGGGAGACAGGTGGATTTGAATAGGACGAGGTGGGGAGGGGGAGGATGGGTGGAGGTTAAGAGGGATCACTTTTTTCATTCCATCCTGACCGATTTTTTTAATGGGGTCTTAAAGTCGTCGTGAGGTTACCAAGGCAACTAGAATACGTTGTTGGACCGGTGGCGGGACATTGTTATGTGTGCAGAGGAAGGGACAGGGTGTGTGTGTGTGTGTGTGTGTGTGTGTGTGTGTGTGTGTGTGTGTGGGTGTGTGTGCGTTGCGGACCAATTCAGGAGTGTGGCTTGTTTGTGTGTCTGTCGTTGACACTGTGTACACAGTGTCCATGGTGTGTGTGTGGAAGGTGGGAGGAATGTGTGATGGCAGGTGTGTACGTTATCTCAATGATGTTGTGCAGTCGTGTGTGTGTGCGTGTGTGTGCTCCTGTACTTCTGTCTTCGTGAGGCCCAATTAGATGCTCTTGTTTTGTTCACAGAAGGGGTGTTGGACCGTTCTCACGCGGTCAGAGGGCGGTTTGAGAGTTATTACTTTTTAAGTGGGTTCAGGTAGAAAGCACAGTTCTCCCTCCATCAGTCATGCAAATGTGACAGCGAGTCTCTGTTGTTCCCCTGCAGCATCTCCACCGCGCCCTCCTTCTGTTTGCTGTGGTTTCAAAAGGCCTGGGTTACAGCACGCTTTTTACAGAAATATGTACGACCTTTTGTGTAAATCGCTGACAAATTCACATCTGAATGCGTCCTTCACTTTCAATACACAATTACTTTTGGGGTTAAACTCAGATTTATCTAACACAACTTGGGTGTCAATTTCATAGCTGCAATTAAGAGATCAATTAACCTGCAAGTCTTTGCACTCTGGGATGAAACCGGAGGGAAGCAGTTTAACCGGATTAATAATATATATGTATATATATATATATATATATATATATATATATATATATATATATATATATATATATATATTTATATATATAAAATATATATAAATATGTTTATGTATGTATATTTATATATATATATATTCTTCATATTTCATGAATTTTCCTATACATATTATTTATTTATTTTTATTTTTATATTAATTTTCTGATTTATTTGATATTAATTTATAAAAGTACTATATAAGCATTTTTTCCTTTTACCTAAACCTTTTCAGTCTTTCTGTTTTGTATATTATATATAATGAAATTGTATTTGATTTGATTGACTGAATAAAATACACAACAACAACAACAATAATATTCTTTGGAGGTCGAATGGAAAGTTTGTTAGCATAAAACTTTTTATTAGTGTAAGTATTGAAGTAAAAACGTGTGTTTTATGTTTCAATATACCAGTGTGCAGTATGTGTACCAGTGTATTTTCCATAAGTATTTGTGCGTGCGTAGGCTTGTGTGTTCCCCTGTGTGTGCAGGAATGTGCCTTGTTTGCCAGCGTATCTGTGTATGAGCCTCGCTGGTGTGTGTGTGTGAGTGAGTGTGTGTGTGTGTGTGTGTGTGTGTCTGTGTGCACCAATGAATCTGCCCGTCCGTGTAGCTGTGCTTGCACTATACGACAGAGTGTGAATCATCAGAAGCAGTGGAGCCGTAAAGCCCAGAGCTGTTAGGCAGGACGGCTCCTGGAACGATCGCAAGGGGGCGGGGCTTCTGTTTCCCCGGCAGCCGGAGGAGCTGCCGCCGCCGCGCCGCCGGCGGCGACGACCTCCGGGTTGGCCCGTATACGCTGTCGTCACGCCCGACCGCACAGCCAATGGCCATAACGTCAGCGGCGATGATTGAACACATGAAATATGGGCTCTTTGTCCGTGGCGCTGGACAGGCTGGAGGTCGGCCGCGGGGTCAGAGTCGGGGTTAAGGCGGGAGGGAGATTGCATGTTGAGAAAGAAAGCCTTCCTTTCTGGCGCGGCCTCCATCTTTTATTCGTGCGTGCTGAGCGCTCGGTGACAAACAAGATATTTGTCCGATTTGATTTCCTCTCAGCGGCAGAACGTTGCTAGTTACCGCAACAGAAGACTGTAATATGAAGATATTAATAATGCATAAGCATCCAGTGCCAGGGCGGATCTATATCATCATCACACTAAACAGCCTTCTGATGCTCGCTAACGCAGCATCGCTCCCTTTAATTACATAAGCTCGTTCGGTTTGTTGGGATCAAAACACCCAGATGGCTTCAATGGGAACGGATACGCTTTGCAGAGCGAAGGTAAAGTTAACTTTTATTCATCTTCTTCGTGTTTTCCAGAAAATAATGAATGTTTCACATTGCGCATGCCGATTAAAGTAAAAAAGAAATGGAAAAAGCAGAGATAAAAAACAAAGTAGATGTGTGGCTTTGGGCCGTGTGGGACGGATGAAAGGGGGAAGGCCGGGAAAGAAACAGACTCAGTAGTCTCCTTGATTGTTTCATTCCATTCACCTGTGTCCTTGGTTGTTTCATTCCCTTTACCTGCCCTCAGCCTCTCCTTTATCCTTGGTTGTTTCATACCATTCACCTGCCCTCGGTCTCTCCGGTCTCTTTGATTGTTTCATTCCATTCACCTGCCCCCAGCCTCCCCTGTCTCCTTGATTGTTTCCTTCCATTCACCTGCCCCCAGCCTTTCCTGTATCCTTGATTGTTTCCTTTCATTCACCTGCTCTCAGCCTCTCCTGTCTCCTTGATTGTTTCATTCGCTGCATCTTCCCCCAGCCCCTCCTGTCTCCTTGATTGTTCCATTCCTTGCACCTGCCCTCAGCCTCTCCTTTCTCCTTGATTGGTTCATTCCCTTCACCTGCCCTCAGGCTCTCCTGTCTCCTTGATTGTTTCATTCCCTTCACCTGCCCTCAGCCACTCTCGTCTCGTTAGTGTCTCATGTCGTACACCTGTTTCCTCCCCTATGTATTGTGCAACTCTTTCCCTTGTCTGTTGCTGGATTGTCGTCTTTTTCCCGTCGTCTCGTCTTTTGTGCGTATTCCTGATTCTCCCTGTTTCCACCCTGCCTTCCCGCCCTGACCCCCGATTCTCTGCCTGCCCTTTTTTTTTTGGACCTTGTTTTTTCTTTGGTAAACTTTTGCCTTTTCGTTCTTCCCGTTGAGCGCTGCCTGTCTCTCTGGCCATGAGCTCCTGCGCCTCGCTACCCGCGACGTGAGGCGTGTCTCCACCACCGCCACCGCTGAGACGTTTGATTGAACGAATCCAAACCACAGCGGCCCTCCTCCTGAACCACAAGCCCATCGGTCGGATTTTACTCGCACGTCTCGCATAACTCATACGCTCCCGTCTTAATATGCAGCTGTCACATGAACTGAGCTGCACGCTCCGTGAACAAATTCTAATCTGTGATGGAAAGAAGAGTCCAGATGAAGCAGTCAGCAGTCCAGGGCGGTTTAGAACAGCCAATAATAATAAAGAATGATATCCGTATTTATGAGAAGTCCTTGAGCATACAGTCATAAAAGAGCATCAACAATATTAGGCTGATGAGTCCAGAAGGATGAGAGATTATCCATGGAGAGACGGACAGAAAGATGAACAAGCAAGTACACACACACACACACACACACACACACACACACACACACACACACACACAGGAACTCACCACTGGACACATAATCGACGCCTGAGGGAGATAAAAAAAGAGAAAAATGACATTACATTCGATAGTTTGCCGCAGCTGTATCCTTCTATTTTCTGCTTTTCTGCTTCTTTATATTAGTTATATGACATTTTGTGACACGCGTGGGTTTTTATTTATCATTACCGTCTGCTTCAGCTGGAGGGACTAAAGGGAAGCTCTGCAGAATGAGAAATAACATTATTATTGTTACGTGTTTCACAAGTAGTTTTGCAGGCAAACACATCCTTCAAGGTGTGTGTGTGTGTGTGGGGGGGGGGGACCTGGTATGAGGGGGCTGCGCTGTGGTTGTGACTGCCTGTATCTGCCTGTGTCAGACACAGAAGCTCAATAGTGCCATCAACAGGTGCCGGGCGGCAGCGCTGCTCTACAGACGATGCTCAGCGAGCTCTTTTGGGGCGTAATGGTGAAGATTTATCAGAAATAGGATCGGGTCGTAAAGTGAAATAAGCCGTCATCTCTGCAGGGGCTAGTGAAGGATGGACGAGGCGCGGGAATTAAAAGGGAAGACGAGGCTGGATGGGGTCCAACCGATTCTCTGCCAAGGTCAGACCATCCTCTGGCCTTTGAAACCCTGTTAGCGATGCTCCCTCACACACACATGTACGCATACACACACACACGCTCACACTCCGGCCTCATCCAGATGTGATTAGAGCACGCTTCACAATCTCTGGCATCCCCTTCATCTTACACACCGTCTTTTTACCTGCGTCCAACGTCCCTAACGCATCACACGGTGGAGTTTTTCTCTTTTCTCCTCCCCGGATAAGCGTGGTCCATCCATCACGGGGCCTCAGAGGCCTCAAAGGGCCTCAAAGGGCCTCAAAGGGCCTCAAAGGGCCTCAAAGGGCCCCGCGGCTAATTCAACCAGCAGCACACGGGGGACGGACAACGAAGGTCATCCCACACCTCCACAAGGAGACGGGCAATAATAATCATCATCCCTTTGAGTGTGTGTGTGTGTGTGTGTGTGTGTGTGTGTGTGTGAGCACATGGCCTGCAGGGCGTTTAAGGGCGTTGTGTTTCTCTCGCCCTCACTTCTCCAGGTATAGATTTCCCGTCGGTCGGAGGCTAAGCGCCTCGCCGTCGGCTCACGCCGCGCTGCAGGCGAGACGCTGGAGAGAGACGAGCTGCAGGGAACCAACACGGGTAAACAAACAAGTGTGTGTGTGTGTGTGTGTTATTGAGAAACTGAGGGACTGTGTGTGTGTGTGTGTGTGTGTGTGTTATTGAAAAACTGAGAGACTGTTCGCAGGGGGGAGGGGTCTGTGTGTGTGTGTGTTATTGATAAACTGAGGGACTGTGTGTGTGTATGTGTGTGTGTGTGTGTGTGCGTGTGTGTGTGTTATTGAGAAACTGGGAGACTGTGTGTGGGGGGGGGTTTGCGTGTGTGTGTGTTATTAAGATACTGCGGGGCTATGTGTGCGTGTGCGTGTGTGTGTGTTATTGAGATTAATGAGGGGCTGTGTGTGGGGGGGGGTGAGGGACGGGTGTGTGTGTGTGTGAGTGTGCGTGCGTGTTATTGAGATACTGCTGTGCTGTGTGCGTGTGTGTGTCTGTGTGTGTGTGAGTGTGTGTGTGTGTGTTATTGAGAAACTGAGAGACTGGGTGTGTGTGTGTGTGTGTGAGAGAGTGTGTGTGTGTGTTATTGAGAAACTGAGAGACTGTGTGTGTGTGTGTGTCTGTGTGTGTGTGTCTGTGTGTGTGTGTGTGTGTGTGAGTGTGTGTGTGTGTGTTATTGAGAAACTGAGAGACTGTGTGTGTGTGTGTGTGTGAGAGAGTGTGTGTGTGTGTGTGTTATTGAGAAACTGAGAGACTGTGTGCGTGTGTGCGTGTGTGTGTTATTGAGAAACTGAGAGACTGTGTGTGTGTGTGTCTGTGTGTGTGTGTGTGTGAGTGTGTGTGTGTGTGTCTGTGTGTGTGTGTGTGTGTGAGTGTGTGTGTGTGTGTGTGTATTGAGAAACTGAGAGACTGTGTGTGTGTGTGTGTGTGTGTGTGAGTGTGTGTGTGTGTGTGTGTTATTGAGAAACTGAGAGACTGTGTGCGTGTGTGTGTGTGTGTGTGTGTGTTTCTCTACATGTACTGTTTGAGGGCCTACGCGTGTCTTGTAATAACAAAGTGACGATGTGAATAAGAACTAAACTGATCCGTCATCTTCTTTTGGTTTTCTGAAGTTCAGACGACTCAGAGACTCAGAGTCGTCCAGCTGCAGGTCGCTCCGCCGCCAGGTGGCCGGGGCCACGCCCACCTGAGTGATGAGGCTCATGGGGCTCCAGAAGTGGGCGGCGACAACTTCCATTCCCTGTGTTCAATGTAGCGTGAAGACGGGGAGCGCTGCCCGGCCTCACACACACACACACACACACACACACGTGTTTACTGCCTTAACTTTACACAGGAAGACCCCCTGTGGTTAAAGTCATTCTTTATTCTTTATTTTTTATGTTACGCGGTTCCCGAGTCGTTCCTCAGTAAATCTCTCCAGATGTTTATCGTCTGTTCAGACCCGGGCCCTCGACCTCTGACCTCAGCGGGGATGTTGTGATGTCAGAGGTCATCGTGGCCGATCGCCATAACAACAACGAAACCACTGAGCTCAAACTTCTGCAGCCTGAGAGCGTCCTCCCACACCTTTAGTGAAGGATGGAGACCTTTCCTAGACGACTACGACTCCTCACGAGAACCTCTCGACAAAGACTACGGGGGCTCCATAGCAACAGCGAGCACCCCCCTCCCCCCTCCATCCCTCCCCCCTCCCCTTTTTGTTGTTGTTTTTTCTCTTCTTTTTTTAGTTTTTTCTCCTTTAGCCACGACTCGTTCTCTTTTTTACACGCAACCTCTCACTTTATTATATTTCATTTCCAGATTGCTTTTTACGTTACCTGATGGATTCATGTCATTATTTGATTTTGTTTACATCTCCGTCTCCTGAATGCACCTGAAATTACCTGAATGTGTTGTATAAGTTCCGTAGCCCGTAACCCTACAATGGGTAGGAGGGTGGGGTCGGGAATGAGGTTTTAAATGTCGATCTGTGAGACGTGTGAATCCTCTTCCCTGGTGGGATAAAAAAACTGTGAAAATCAATAAAACATATTTACATATTTAATATTTTATTTTATTATTTTAAACTAGAACGTAGATAGAGCGCATACATCACAAGATCGGGCATTGAATTATGAACATGTTGGCATCAGTTGCATGCTAACTGGATAGAAATTGACCGTGCTATGGTAAAAGAAAATGTTGACCTTTTCATGACCTTGACCTTTGACCTGACCGATCCCAAAATCTAATCAAATGGTCCTCAGATAATAAACAATCATCCCACCAGATTTCATGTGATTCAAGAAGATGTTGACCTTTTTCATGACCTTGACCTTGAGATTTGACCCGATCGATCCTAAAATCTAATCAAATGGTCCCCGGATAATAACCAATCATCCCACCAAATTACATGCGATTCGGTTTAATACTTTTTGACTTATGCGAATAACACGCACGCATACAAATACGCAGCGATAAAAACATGACCTTCTGCATTTTCAATGCGAAGGTAAAAATGTTAAAAAATAGATTTTCTTGCACTTCAAAGACATAAATCGTGACTGAAAGTGAAACGCTTCCCGTTGTTCCGATGTGTGCGTGGCGATCGCTCTGCGGCTCCGGTGGGTTTCACCCCGCGGCGCCGCCGTGTCCGGAGTGACGGAGGCGGCGCCCCCTCATCGCGCCTCTTCTGTCTCCGCGGACTAATTAGGGAGTAATCGTTGTCAATTAATTCGGGAAATTTATGCAACATGACGCATTCCAACGGCTCTCGAGGGCCTCGTGTATCCTCGTCTTGATCACAAACTTAATGCGCTGTCCTGCTTATTTATAGGGGGCTCTTAACCTTTAGAGCGGCGGGGGGATTAGCGGAGGGACGACCGGCGACCTCCGGGATTTATGTCCCCTCGTAGAATAAGATTAGGCCGGATCTCTCTGAAGCACTCGCCACTTCAATTCACCATCGGGTTGTAATTTGTTCGGCTGATAGAAGATTAAAGAGAAACTAACGTCCAATACCGTCGCTGAATGAAAAGGTTTGTGTTAAAGGGGACGTATTATGAACATTCCCCTTTTTTAGTGCTTCTATAGTTAATGTGTGTATCTGGCATGTCTCCCAACACAAAAACTCTGGAAAAAAACAACTCAGCGTCTTGTTGTGGTTCTTCTGCGTCAGAAACGATATGCTGGAGTGGTCGATTGGGATCACCACCAACGTCTAGGTAGATGTTGGCATTGGAACCCCCCCCCTCCCCCCCACCACCACCACCACCACCACCACCACCACTCGACCCCCCAGTTTAGAGACGGTCCGGTGACCTGGCGCCATAAGTCAGGTGACCAGTCGTCCTCTTCCCCCGGACATGTCCTGTTTCTGAGACCTAAACAAAGCGTCCGGCAGGGATTCCAAAAACGTTGGGATTTTGCTTCGTCTGATATTTGTGTTTCTCTGGGTTTTCACAAACTAGTATTCACCCCTTACAAGCTTTGAAATGGTATCTCCCGTACGGTCCACCTTCTTGGCGAGCTCTGGCGGTATAGAGGACAGTCATTGGTCGACCCATCTCAGGGTTGCCAGATACACGATAATTACCCTCCAAATAATACAACCATGTTGAGCCTTTGGTACGATACTTCACCATCTCCAACCTGGCAACCCGGAGCACCTCGCCCACTCAGACAGGTCAGTCTGTGGGGAGGTGTTTCTGACAGGTACAAAGGCTGTTTAATGACTCTTGTGGTATTTTGACCAAAATATGTTACAAACATTACATTAAGACCCCAAGGAACAGATCAACTTGTGGAAACATGGCATGATATCATAATATGTCCCCTTTAATCATCCAATGAACAAACCAGGTGTTGCATTCTAACATGTATTTGAAGGACTGAGTTAAAGACGGGACTATTTGCACGTTTTTCTTTCCTCTTCATTTGGCAAAGCCAACATGATGTTCTTGAGTAAATACGCAGCCCACTGGGAACCTCTTACCCTGAGTTACTCTGAACAGATGCTCGGCGAGGACTCGTGGCGCTCGGCGTTCCTTCAAGACGGCGAACAACCTCAGCGTGGAAATTCTTTGTGATGTTTTCCTGAACCGAGATATATCTACAACGTTCTATACCTCTCTCATTCTCTTTTTCACACTCCCTTTGTTCACGTTAGCGTGCCCGGTAAAATGTTCAGAGCATTAATACAACACAAGCAGTTATTTTCTATATAAGGATTTAATGGAGTTTTGTAAATCTGGGTCCCTCGACTTCTGTGAGTTGTAATCCGAGTCTCTCTGAGCTTTGTTTACGTGCTCAGCTGATAGCGGCAGCGTGGGGAAAGCGTCTCGTGTTTAGCACATAAAACTAAATACAAAGCACAGCTGAAGGTGATGGGAAGGTCATTGGCTTTGCAAGTATTTGGTCATAAACTATAACTTTAGACAAGCTGACATGTTCAAGTCAATTTAATTCAGTTTATTTGTAGAGGCCATTTTCACAAATTACAAATGTGCCTCTGAGGGTTTTACAATCTGTACATATAGACATCCCTGACCTTTGACCTTTGACCTTTGACCTCACATCGGATCACACTGCAAAATTTAAAATCTAAGCAAGATGAAATATCTCAAATTAAGGCAATCTATGCTTGTTTTTTGACTGATATTTCTTCTTACAAGGCAGTTTTAATGTTGGAGCATTTCAATTGTTTTAAGAAATCTTGGCAAGTCAAATTTTCCAGATGATTTGGCTTATTTCAATTAATATTCCCTTATTTTATTACTTTTTTCCCCTTTTTTTGCAGTGCAGGAACAACTCCCAAAGGTCAGAACCCTTGAGGAGAGAACAGAGGAGGATCCTCTCCAGGTGGACAGGTGTCATAGAGGTCATGTGACCAGAAGGAATCATCACACACATTAAAACACAGGAACAACACGATGAAGAGGACAGTGATGAAGAGTTGACGTCATGATGCCACGAGAAGAAATGTCAGGGGGTCACCAACGCTACCGCCGTTGGCATGAGGCGGACATGAAGGTCGGGACAATATCGTATTGGCAATCTATCCCATATTTGTTTTTTATAAATATTTGATATTTCATTCTGGATGGAAGTGGACGGTCCTCTTGAAGTAAACTGGCTACACAACGTACACATGGTGGGTATTTGTATTGGAATTAATATTTAACAATCATTTCCCGACCAAGATTCTGGCCATACGGACCTCATGATTGCAACGTTAACTGACAAAATAAATTTGGCCCATTTTTTCTTTTCAAAGTTTTTGCGACTCATGACCTCAGAATTTCTAAAATCTCAAATCCTGGTTTTTGGAGAGGCATCAGGAGCAGATGACGGGAATTATATGTTTAACATATTCTGGATTCTGTTTTTAAATGGTCTTTAATGCAAGAAACTGAACCTTTGTGTGGCAGCTGTGGGGGCGGAGTCTCTAATTTGGCTTCGGCAGCTGGCTGATTACCAATCGGCCAGAGCAGCTCGCTGATTACCAATCGGCCAGCAGCCGACGCTGCTCTCATAAAAGGAGCAGTTGAGAGCTCAGTATTGTATTTTCTTTCTTCTCTGGTAGGTCAGTGGGATCTTTTGTGTTCTAGGTACCATCGGGGGTTTGTTTTGTTGTGTTGGCCTTGGAGACCCTGACGCCTTTTTCCCTTTTGGTTCTGTGTTATTCTACCCTTCGTTAAACCCTAAACTCTGTGAAACATCCTGCAGCACATTGTGTGTTTAACCCCAAACTGACTTTTACTTGCTTTGAAGATCATTCACCCTTTAAATCCTTGTGCATAAACATGTAGAATCTGACCAATATGCCATATATTTCCTTTTAATGTACAGCATGTGAGCTCCTTATCGCTTTTCCAGTCTCACAGGGGAAAAAACATCCTTGTATTGACTGATTAATGTGTTGATGGGGTGCAGCGTGAAATTGATTGAACACTAGTGGCAGCATTGTTGTGCACTGACAGAAACATACAGCAACCTTGAAATGAAATATGATTATAACACTCGCATATGCTCATGGAGTCCAAGCATTTACAAAAATGCAAATGAAGCGGTGGGAAATATTATTCTGAAGGCCATTTGTGTCTGATGGGTAAAATCTAAAAAGGACTGGAAGATTCATTTCAGTTCATTTACACTACACACATACACACACTTTGCATTTTGCACACTGTCTATATATATATATATATATATATATATATATATATATATATATATATATATATATATATATATATAATTTAATTTTACATTGCTGTATTTACATATATGTTGTACATATTATTTTATTTTATATTTTATATTTCACTTTGTGTACTTTATGCACAGTCACTTTCTTTCTTTCTTATATTTATATTTTATTGTGTTTAGTTTATTGGTGCTACTGTGTCAACAAATTTCCCCTTGGGGATTAATAAAGTATATTTCTATTTTATTCTATTCTATTCCCGGTGCTACAACGGTAATTTTTATATTAATATTATTTTGTCGTGAGAGTTAATTTAACAGTACATTTTTAAAACTAGAAGGGGCACTCGGTAGAGTTGCCCTTTTCATGACCTTGACCTTTGACCTGATCGATCCCAAAATCTAACCAAATGGTCCCCGGATAATAACCAATCATCCCACCAAATTCCATGCGATTCGGTTTAATACTTTTTGACTTATAACGAATAACACGCAATACAAATACACAAAGGTAAAAATGAAAATGAAACGGTGGAAATATTATTCTGAAGGCCATTTGTGTCTGTTAAAATCTAAAAAGGACTGGAAGATTCCCGTTGCTACAACTGTAATTTTTACATTAATATTATGTTGTTGTGAGAGTCAATGTTACAGTATTTTTTATTTTTTTATGCGTGTATGCTTTTTAAAGAGTTCTCCGGCGTTAATAAAGAGCCACGCGTCCTTTACGGTCACATTCCCATCCAGGGACCCGAGCCGCTGCATATCTGCACAGGAAGCACTAAAAAGCCACTTCATAATGGTTCAAGGACACTCGGCCCTGAAGAACCTAATATATGCCGCGCTGCCAGCGCCGGGAGGACGGCGGGTCGAGAACATACAGAAAGTATTTACAGAGGAGGAGATGAGGTCTGGTTTTAATAGAGAGGAGACCGGCGCTCACAGCCAGCTGCCGTCAGAGGCCTCGGAGGAGCCAAGGAGAGGTGAGGAGCCGAGGGCGGGCGTGTGCGTGTGCGTGTGTGTGTGTGTGTGTGTGTGTTTAACAGGCACATGGGGACACTTAGACCCTGCAAGAACAGAAATCTTGGGTGAAAGTCGCCTATGAGAACGATGCTCAAGACCTCATTAGTGAAAAGCGGATTTTCAGGTGTAAAGGTGTTACAGCCATAGTGTGTGTGTGTGTGTGTGTGTGTGTGTGTGTGTGTGTGTGTGTGTGTGTGTGTGTTTGAGAGTATAGACTTTGTTCCCACAGCCATTACATCCTAATTGTCAGCCTAGCATATCGTACTGTGTGTGTAAGAGAGGAGACATTGCATATGTGTGTGTGTGTGCTCCTAATGATTTACGGAAGAAATGCAATTGTGTAATGAATTACATTTTTTCCTCAATAAATATCTGTAGGAAGAAAACATTTTTTTGCAGATGTGCCGTGTTGGATATATATTTTTGAAAAAGTCCAAATTAACAGCATGAAGACATAAATAATGTATATTATATAAGTTATATTGCCATCTAACCATATCCACAGCCTGTAGCGGCCCTTTGTCCTTCGAAATCACACAAAACTATAAATCAAACCGCCGCTGACGGAGTCGACGCAGGCAAAAGAAAAGTAACCTTGATTCTGATCATTTATTTTACAATAAACTAAACTCTGACGCTCTTCACTGATGCTGTGGTAAAAACCATCAGCCACCCAGGTGCATGCTGGTCCTTTACCCAGGTGCATGCTGGTCCTTTACCCAGGTGCATGCTGGTCCTTAACCCTGGTGCATGCTGGTCCTTTACCCAGGTGCATGCTGGTCCTTAACCCTGGTGCATGCTGGTCCTGTGCCTACCCACCTCTAATTACAACCACAGGTGGCCAGTGTTACCCAATCAGTGAACCTACAACTAAATATATTAAACTAAACTACAACCATCATAAGAAACAACTAACATATCAAAATATAACCTAAATAAACAATAAATAATCAATATTACTTTACAATAAAACCTAAATACAAATGTAAACTTAAATAGCTCCAACACAATACTAAAAATACAAACTTAAGTCGAGCTAAAAGTTGATCTTCAAATGTTAAATTGCTGAATTTTGCTAATCGGTTAAAGTTATTTACTTTGGCAATCTTTGCTTTCAGGTTCTCAGATGTGAATATTTTTTCTTGGTGCTCCTTGATAATTACTAGAAATAATTCTGGAAGTTCTCTTGTTCGCTTTCTTGCCAAAATTGATACAACAATCAATCAATCAATCAATCAATTTCTTCTTCTAACGCTTGGGAAGGAAACAAATATGCGTGATAAAAGTGCTAGAAACGTCACAAATGACTGTGGACCGCCACCAGAGCACAAACACCCGGCTGCATGCTATCGGTTAAATACCTTTTGATGAATTAACAGGAAATAAAACGAGTTCAATGCTTAAAATGTTGGCTTTCCTAAAAATAAAAAATTTAAATAAAATAAAAATAACCCACCTGAGTCCCTCCCAGCTGACTTAAATGCTCTTTCTCGTAGATAAAGTGAATATATGCACATTGCTTTTTTTAAGTGATAAACTCTCCCGACGTGCAGCTCGACGTACGTTTCCCCATCATACTGCAAAAATTAAAATCGAAATAAAATCTATGCTTGTTTTTTGACTGACAAGATATATATATATATATATATATATATATATATATATAATATATATATATATATACATATATTTGCATATATGTTGTGTGTATATATACATATATATTTTATTTTGTATTTTATATTTCACTTGTATAGTTTATGTCACTTTTTCTTTCTTTCTTATATTTATATTTTATTCTTGTGTGTTTAGTTTATTGGTGATACTGTGTCCACAAATTTCCCCTTGGGGATTAATAAAGTATATTTCTATTCTATTCTTCTATTCTAAGATATTTCTTCTTACAAGGCAGTTTTAATGTTGAAGCATTTCACTTGTTTTAAGAAATCTTGGCAAGTCAAATGTTCCTATTCTGTTGGCAGATAATGTTGCTTATTTCAAGTAATATTCCCTCATTTTATTACTTTTTCCCCTTGTTTTTTGATGCTGAATGGCAGTGAGACGTCCGTGAACACGACTCCACACACACTGTTTTGAATTGAAAGCGCGAGATAAATATATTCATGAACAAACTCCAAGATGGCTTCTCTGTTTCCTCCTCTGGCTCCCTGGTCACACTGATCCCTCGCAGCTGCGCTATGATGACAAGATACACCCCCCTCCCTCCCCCATCTCTCTCTCTCTCTCTCGCCCGACACCGGGTTGACAGCTGTGGGGACGCTCGCCGTCGATGTCACGCAGACGGGAAGCTCTTACCGCGGAGACGTGTGTAATATTCATGAGCAGCGCTCCACTTACCGCGTGAAGGAGGAGGAAGAGTAAGAGTGTGAGCGTGAGCGTGAGCGGCGCCCGGTTGAGACGCAGCTTCTTCCCCGTCGTTCGTTCGGCCTCATTTCTCCCCGCCGCGCTCCGGCAGCCGGGCGGCGGGAGCTTGTTTGAGTGTCGCGGCGGGGCGCCGCCACGCCGGAGGGGAGCGCAACACGTGTCGTTCCTGCTGAGATACATCCTGGTTCTTGCGCACACACACACACACACACACACACACACACACACACACACACACACACACACACACACACACACACACACACACACACACACACACACACACACACACACACACGTACACACGAACACACATGCGCGCTCGTGCGACACCGGGTTTGTTTTGTTTCTTATGGAGCAAAGTTCACTCTGTTGCATCACTGCAAGCGACCCCTTGGAGTCTCCTTAGGGTCTCCTTGGATTCCCCTTAGGGTCTCCTTGGGGTCTCCTTAGGGTCCCCTTGGGGTCTCCTTGGGGTCTCCTTAGGGTCTCCTTAGGGTATCTTTAGGGTCCCCTTGGGGTCTCCTTGGGGTCTCCTTGGGGTCTCCTTGGAGTCCCCTTAGGGTCCCCTTAGGGTCTCCTTAGGGTCTCCTTGGGGTCTCCTTAGGGTCCCCTTAGGGTCTCCTTAGGGTCCCCTTGGAGTCTCCTTAGGGTCTCCTTGGAGTCCCCTTAGGGTCCCCTTAGGGTCTCCTTGGAGTCCCCTTGGGGTCTCCTTAGGGTCCCCTTGGGGTCTCCTTAGGGTCTCCTTTGGGTCTCCTTAGGGTCTCCTTAGGGTCTCTTTAGGGTCCCCTTGGGGTCTCCTTGGGGTCTCCTTAGGGTCCTCTTGGGGTCTCCTTGGAGTCCCCAAGAGGACCCTAAGGGGACTCAATAGAAACACAAGTTCATCTAACTTGAATTCAATCTTTTGTCATTGCAGAGTCCAGGTACACAGAGTACATGTACACAGATTACAGGTACACAGAGTCCAGGTACACAGAGTACATGTACACAGATTACAGGTACACAGAGTCCAGGTACACAGAGTACATGTACACAGATTACAGGTACACAGGCATCAACATTTATTCTCTGCATTTAACCCCTTCTTCGTCATGAAGGAGCAGTGGGCTGCAGTGATGCACCCGGGGAGCAGCTGGGGGTTCAGTGCCTTGCTCAAGGACACTTCGACTTGCAACTAATAAAGAGAGCGGGGATCGAACCGACGACCTTGAGGTTTGCAGGACGACCTCCTGACCCCTCTGAGCTGCGTGGAGGACTTTTCCCGTCATGACCTCTTGGTGCTCCTATCATGAAAGCCGTGAAGAAAATGATGAATAAATGAAAAGCAGGCCGTGTGGCGGACGAGGGGTCGCCGGGCGCCTGACCGGCGTACCGATGATGTCACTCCGTCACCAGATGTCGACCCGGCCGAGCGGCCGAGCACTTTGTTACATCATGAATAGTTCAGCCCCCGATCATTTTATTGTGAAACACCTGCCGTTACAGGTGTCTCGTTATAGAGCCTACCTGAGTTCATCACCTGCTCCCATCTAGGGAGGACCGGACCGCCCAGCTCATTTGAATATACGGACACGTAAATGTCACACATAAATAAATGAAGAAATACGTGTGGACACAAAAATAGAGAAATAAATAAATGAAGAAATACAGAAATGTAGAAATATATGTATTTAATGATGGTCCTGTTGATTTATAACTTATATTCATTCATTCCTGTATTTATTAGTTTATTTATACATTTATTTATTTATTTATACATTTATTTATACATTTATTTAAGCATTTATTTATTTATTCCTATATTTATTCATGCATTTATTTATTTATTTATTTATTCATACTTAAGTAATTTTGAGTCCTCCATACCCATCAGCCACATTAAAGCAGTGAACACTCCAGAGATGGAATCCAAACACACTTATGAATGCAGCTTTAATTAGTTCCCCACACCTGTTATTCTCACTTCCTCTCTTTTTTCTACACCTGCGACTTTGTCCCTCACTTCCTCCTCAACTGTTTCCTTTCCTTCCTTCCTTCCCTCCTTCCTCTCCGTGACTAATGGTCCTTAAACGCAGCTCCAGCTGTCGTGGCGTTGGGACTGAATCACAACAATCCTGAGTTATCGGCGGCGGCGTGCCGACTGATTGTGCTAATGTCCGCGGCGTTGGAGTTAAGGCGGGCTGATTGGGACGCATCCATCATCGTCTTCTCGTGATGAAGAGGTAATAACCAGAATTATCCTGATAATGAAAAGGACCGTTAGGCGGACGAGTAAAACTAAACAGTGATAACAAGGGACCTCGTATTTAGGAATTACTCAACGCAGAAGGAGAAATCGCTCCCCCCTCCCCCCCTTCCTCCCTCCCTCGCTCCCTTCCTTCCTCCCTGTTTCCTCTCTGATGTCCTTGCCTCCTCTCCTTTACCTACTGAGATTTCAGTTTGATCATGGGAATTTGGTTTAAAGTCATGGAAATCCACTGGTCAAAATGTGTAATAACCCTGTATTACATTTTGTTTCAATAACATTTAGTAACAGTTGTATTGAAATATGATGTTTGCTTTATTGGAATAAAAGAAGATACAAAAAATGTCTAATTGTATTTAATTTAATTTAACTTAATTTTAGTATGTAAAAATGTAAACATTAAATTGATTTGCATTTAAACAAAAACTATTGTTAAAGTTACTTAATCCATTTTAGTTAAGTTTAGTTGGAATTTCTTAATAAAATTGAGTTGAGCAGAAAATATAAATATAATTAGGATGAAATTAGTAGAAAATAATGAGTACAATCGACTTAAAAAATACGTCTGAATTTAGATGATTTTATTTTGTGTAATCACTTACCTAAATAAAATTAAGTAAATCCAACATAACATTATTTTCAGTGTATTACATTTTGTTTCAATAACATTTAGTAACAGTTATATTGAAATATGATATTTGCTTTATTTGAAAAAAAGAAGATACTAATAATGGCTAATTGTATTTAATTTATTTAAACTTAATTTTAGTATGTAAAAATGTAAACATTAAATTGATTTGCATATAAACAAAAACAATTGTTAAAGTTACTTAATCCATTTTAGTTAAGTTTAGTTGGAATTTCTTAATAAAATTGAGTTGAGCAGAAAATATAAATATAATTAGGATGAAATTAAATTAACCTAAATAAAATTAAGTAAATCCAACATACATTTTTTTCAGTGCTCCCAGTTCATCCCATTTACTAATCGGCAACTTTAAATGCTTCATTTTCACGTCTGCTTGTCTTCCCGCTCGAGCCCATTAACCTGTTCTTCGTCATCCTGTCTTCTTCTCTTCCTCCTCCTCTTCTCCTGCTCTCCTTCTCAGAGTATTTCTCCTCTTTTCTTTTCCCTTTTCTTCTCCTCCCCTGTTCGTCCTTGTTTTTAATGTGTGTTCTCCTCCCAGTTCCTCCTCTCCATGCTTTCTATTTCTGTTTCCTTCTCGTTGCCCATCCCGACTTGCCCTCCCTTCACCCGACGGTTTGTCCTCTCTCCATCTGCTCGTTCTTCATCCTATTTGTGGAGATCCTCCCTTCTCCTCCCTCGTTTGTCTGCTGGTTCTCTGACAAGTCGCCTATTCTCCCCCCATCTCCTCTTGTCTGACAGCCGACCAGCTTTATATCTCCTTATTCCCCCTGGCTCTCATCCCCCCCCCCCCCCTTATATCCACAGGAGTGCTGTCCGTTTATGAGAGGGAGGGAGGGAGGGAGGGAGGGAGGGAGGGAGTTTGAAGAGTTTTAATGAGGCAAATGGTACACTTATGACAGGACGAGTGTGTGTGTGTGTGTGTGTGTGTGTGTGTGTGTGTACTTATGGGAATTTTTGAGAACGTGTGTTTTTTGAGAATTCACTGCCTCTGCAATAATATGTAGTGTGTGTGTGTGTGTGTGTGGTGTGTGGTGTGGTGTGTGTGATGTGTCTGTGTGGTGTGTGTGTGTGTGATGTGTGTGTGTGATGTGTGTGTGTGTGTGTGTGATGTGTGTGTGTGTGTGTGGTGTGTGATGTGTGTGTGTGTGGTGTGTGATGTGTGTGTGCGTGCGTGTGTGGTGTGTGATGTGTGTGTGCGTGCGTGTGTTTTTTGGGAATTTGTGGATTTCTTTTGAGAATTCACTGCCTCTGTAATAATATGTGGTGTGTGTGATGTGTGTGCGTGTGTGTGTGTGTGTGATGTGTGTGTGGTGTGTGATGTGTGTGTGCGTGCGTGTGTGGTGTGTGATGTGTGTGTGCGTGCGTGTGTTTTTTGGGAATTTGTGGATTTCTTTTGAGAATTCACTGCCTCTGTAATAATATGTGGTGTGTGTGGTGTGTGTGGTGTGTGTGTGTGTGTGTGTGTGTGTGTCTGTGTGTGTGTGTGTCTGTGTGTGGTGTGTGTGTGTGTGTTATTCTGATGAATGACTAAGGTCTAAATGTTCTCTCCCACTCTGCAGTCTAACTTTACTATTTAATCTTCCTCTCCTCTCCGCCCCTCCTCTGTTTCTGCCTCTCTACTGGGTCGGACTGCTGAGGTTAGACAACGCTTATTGTACAATACATTACCTCTGTGCTGTGTGTGTGTGTGTGTGTGTGTGTGTGTGTGTGTGTGTGTGTGCAGCCTGCTGGCTCGTACACCTGTCGGCTCGTTATGGAGCACAGGAACAGATAGCGGAGGCATGCGGAGCATTAATCTAACACACCTGCACACACCCTTGTTACACTTGTGTTGACTTACACAACTTTCTAACTTCCTATGACCCCCCCCCCCCTCACACACACACACACACACACACACACACACCCTCCCCAAATACCCCTAATTACCTGACTGCAGCCATTACCTTACGTGACACTTAGAATAACCCTTTACCTAATGAGGTTTGACTAGGGCGCTAACAGATTTACCCTTTTACCTACAGACCGTAAGACAATGGACACACACACACACACACACACACTAACACACACCTTGAGGAATGCACCTTGTGGGTGTCAGTATGCAAGATGATGGCTCTTAGGTGTAGATGCAGAGTTGTGAGCAGGTGTGTGTGTGTGTGTGTGTGTGCGTGTGAGTGTGTGAGTGCGTGTGAGTGAGTGAGTGAGTGTGTGTGTGGGGGGGGGGGGGGGAGTGTGCCTACAGCAGTAATGAGCACTGGGCAATGGGACGCCCAAAGGCGAGGTTCCTTAACAGGGTCAGGCTCAAGGTCGTCTACTGATCTACACAATGTGTGTGTGTGTGTGTGTGTGTGTGTGTGTGTGTGTGCGGAGGGGGGGGGGGCGCCTACAGCACACACACACACACACACATGTTACTGCAGCAGCACCATTACACAATATGAGGAAACACATGGCACCCACCCGTTGAGCTTTCACTTATTCTGTATGCAGACACACACACACACACACACAGACACACAGACACACACTCTCTCACACACACACACACACACACACACAGACACACACTCTCTCACACACACGATGGAGAGATTCACGCTTCACTAGCAAAGACTCTCAGAGGTTATTAATGAGAGCATGTCCTCAACATTACAGAGCTACTGTCCCATAGAGGAGACCGGGGGAGGGGAGGAGAGGAGAGAGGAGAGGAGAGGAGGAGAGGAGAGGAGAGGAGAGGAGAGGAGAGGAGAGGAGAGGAGAGGAGAGGAGAGGAGCAGAAGAGAAGAGAGGAGGAGAGAGGAGAGGAGAGGAGGAGAATAGAAGAGAGGAGAGGGGAGGAGAGGAGAAGAGAAGAGAGGAGGAGAGGAGAGGAGAGGAGAGGAGAGGAGAAGAGAGGAGAGGAGAGGAGAAATGTGCCCAGAAAGAGGGGGGAACTAAATAGGAGAATGGGGAGAGAGAAGATGTGAGGAGAGTGGAAAAGGAAATGAGGAGAAGAATAAACTGTCAAGAAAGAGGTCGAAGTAAAAGAGAAAGGGGGAGAAGAGGAAAACGGGAAGAAATTAGAAAGATGACAAGAAGAGGGAGTTATGTGAGGTGAAACATGACAAGAAAGAAGGAGAGATAAAAGAAGAGGTGATTGATTGAGGTGATAGGAGGAGAGGATAAGGGGACAGGGAGAAGAGGGAATGATGAAAAAGAGACAAGGAGGTATAGAAGAGAAGAGGGAATTATAAAGAGAGGAGACAGATGATGGTTGAGAAGAGGAGAAAGAGTAAGAAAGGGCAAGAAGGCAATAGATGTCGAGGTGAAGGGGGGCATGAGGAAATGAGGAAAGGTAAAGAGGATTCAAGAGGAGAGGCGGCACGGACGAGGAGAGAGGAAAGAGGAAATGTTGAAGGAGAGAACAGGAAGTGAGATTGGAAAAGAAAGAGAGAGGATATGAGAAAGAGCATGGATCAAGTGGAGGACAGGAAAATAAGTGGAAAAAGGTTCAGTTGAAGGCAGCAGAAAAGAACGAGGAGAGAGGAGATAAGGAGATGGAGGGCTGAGGGGATGTGGAGCAGAACCGAGGAACAAGGGGAGAGGAGTCGGAACAGAGGAGGGAGGTGCCGGGTGCAGCGACCCGAGATGATGGGGAGAGAGGAGCCTCGGTAAGTGGCTCTTTGTATCCTCCCGTGACGTCACACCCGTTACCCCGGAACGGACGCGACGGAGGTGCCGCACCGGCGGGGAGACAGCGCCCTCTGGCGGGCGCGACGTGCAACTCCCTCACGGAGCCCTCACTCTCACCTACACACACACACACGTCACTAAATGCATAAACATCCTCCTGCGCGAGCGCGGGTTCACACTCAATCAACCTGCGGCTCGCGGGCCGTCTGTCACGCCGTCACACGCGCCATGCGCCATGCGCCAAAACGCATTTAGAATTGATTGTCGGTGTGTGTGTGTGTGTGTGAGTGTGTGTGTGTGTGTGTGTGTGCGTGTGTGTGTGTGTGTGTGTGCGTGTGTGTGTGTGTGTGTGTGATCTGGGTCGCGTTATGGGAGCAGAGCGATGAGCCCGGTGTCACCTGCATGACGTCTCATACTCCAGTTCCTTATCGGCTGCGCGCGCAGGAGACGGATGAACTGTGGGGAGGAGGAGGGGGAGGGGGGGGGGGTACGGTGGGAATCAGAGACGCAGGGAGAAAGGGGGGTGGAGGGAGAGCAAGAAGCGAGAGAGAAAGAGTGGAGGATGAGAGAGAGGAGGACATGAAGTAAGGAGTGGAGATTTAAGGGTCTGCTGCACTAAAAGCATCTAAAGAACTAGAGCCAAGCCCCGTGTCACGACTCACCACACACACACACACACACACACACACACACACACACACACACACACACACACACACACATACACACACACACTCACACACAGCTTGTGTAAGAGGGTCTGCTTTAATGCTTTAATGTGTGTGTGTGTGTGTGTGTGTGTGTGTGTGTGTGTGTGTGTGTGTGTGTGTGTGTGTGTGTGTGTTGGGGTTTAAGGAGTGTTAAGGATGGGTGGTAATTGAATAATGACAGTAATTTATCTGATGGATTACCTGTCACTCTTCCCTCTTCCCTCCCTCCATCACGTCGTTCATCTCTTCTCTCCCTCCATCGTCCATCTCTTCTCTCCCTCCATCACGTTGTCCATCTCTTCTCTCCCTGTATGTGTATATATATATATATATATATATATATATATATATATATATATATATATATATGTATGTATATATTTATATGTTTATGTATGTATATATTCTTCTTTTTTTTCTTTATTTTATATACATTTTCTGATTTATTTTATATTAATTTAGGATAGGAATATATAAGTATTTTTTGCTTCTACCTATACCTTTTCAGTCTTTCTGTTTTGTATATTATATATAATAATATTGTATTGTATTTGATTTGATTGACTGAATAAAATAAAATACACTAGAATACAGAAAATACCCATAATTAAATTAAAGGCCTCCATTAAGAAGTCAGCAAGAACATGGCATATACTTTTATGTAGATGTTATCATGATATATTAAAGGGTTGAATAGTGTATATTGCTTCAATGCGGTGCCACAATTAATAATAATATACTAGGAACTATATGAATAAGAGAGGGAAATTGAACATATAATCTCCTTATAAACAATCTGTAGAAAAATGAGTGAGTATTCAAAGGGAGTTTCATAAAGTTTTATTATTACGCAATACATTTCAGTGCTTGAGTAAAAGTGTCATTTGCATAATGAGACTGATCACTGTTCCTACAGGGGAGTTTAATCCATCTCACAAGATTGTAATTATAACATTTCAATATAACTGTCAGTCTCCCCTTGAAAATACATCAACGTACAGTTTAGAGAAAATATTAATGATGAGTATTTTTGTTTCACCATTATATAAGGTTAACTTTTTTTACTTTTCAATCTTTATCTCCCTCACGTCTGTTTTGATGCTGCTCGTAAAAGTGCTGACATACTGCATGACTCAGCATCTCCTCCTCCTCCCCAGCGTCTCCTCTTCCTCCACCTGTCTACCTGGGAGGTGCTCCGTCCCACCTGGGTGAACACCCGAGTCTCGGTATGCAAGTGCGTGTGCTTGTGTGTGCGTGTGCTTGTGTGTGTGTGTGTGTGTGTGTGTGTGTGTGTGTGTGCGTGTGTGTGCGTAAGACCTCTTTTTGTTCCTATACTTCTCTACAACTTTTCCAAAATGACCAAACAGCCTATTACTGATTATGTGTGTGTGTGCGTGTGTGTGTACGCGTGTGCTTGTGTGTGTGCGTGTGCGTGTGTGTGCATGTTTGTGTGTGTGTGTGCGTGCTTGTGTGTGCATGTTTGTGTGTGCGTGTGTGTGCGTGTGTGTGTGCATGTCTGTGTGCGTGTGTGTGTGTGTGTGTGCGTGTGTGTGTGCATGCGTGTTTGTGTGAGTGTGTGTGCTTGTGTGTGAGTGCGTGTGTGTGCATGTCTGTGTGCTTGTGTGTGTGTGTGTATGTTTGTGTGTGTACGTGCGTGCGTGTGTGCGTGTGTGTGTGCATGCGTGTGTGTGTGTGTGCATGTCTGTGTGCGTGTGTGTGTGTGCATGTCTGTGTGCGTGTGTGTGTGTGTGTGCATGTCTGTGTGCGTGTGTGTGTGTGTGCATGCGTGTTTGTATGTGTGCGTGTGCTCGTGTGTGAGTGCGTGTGTGTGCATGTCTGTGTGCTCGTGTGTGTGTGTATGTTTGTGTGCGTGCGTGTGTGTGTGCATGCGTGTGTGTGCATGTCTGTGCTCGTGTGTGTGTGTGTGTGTGTGTGTGTGTGTGTGTGTGCGCGTGCAGGAGGCAGAACGAAGGCGTGTGAGATGAACCAGGAGAGACGATGTGGTCCGTAATTAATTCCTCAGACATCCTGTCGCTGTTTCAGGGTAATTAATAAAATCACGTAGAAAAGACGAGATATTTTTATAGTGGGATCGTTCATTTAATCGGCTGGAGGTTCGGAGCTTTACGCTTCGGAGCCGTGAGGAGAGAGAGTTCATCACCTGGAGCCTGTCGGGCGTCAGGACGTCTCCAACTGAAGAAGCCCCGCCCCCTCCAGCCTTCACTCGCTAACCAGCTGCAAATGATGGCTTCTCTCAACAAGTGTGGCGTCTTCATCTCGCATGTTCACACTCGAGGATCTTTTCGCCATCAGGAGCCCGAATGTAACCCATACGTCATGAAATGTGACAGCATTTCATTCCAGAGGGACGACGTTGCCTCAGCAAGTCTGCAAAAGCATCTCGCACGTTGGATAAGTTGCATTAGTTCTGACTCGATGGATCTCCTCCAAGACGATGAGGATAACAAAATATATACACTACCGTTCAAAAGTTTGGGGTCACTTAGTGCTTTTTTCTCCTTTTTTCAGTTTTTTCCAATGAAAATGACATTAAATGAATCATAAATCCTCTCTCTACATAGTTAATGTGTAAATGACTATTCTCTGTTGTTTAATGAAGTCTCTACAGAGGTGTGTAGAGGCCCATCTCCATGTTCTAGTGGTACATTGTGTTATTGCCTTAGAAGACGAGCAGAGGGGTAGAACCCACTTGAAACCATTTTTTTTATTTTGCATAACTTTTTATTTTGCATTTTCTTTGACATTGAAACCCGTTTTATGTGAGCGCAGCTGAAAACAGTTATGCTGGTGAGAGAAGCTCTAAAACTGGCCTTCCTTTGAGCCACAAGAAGAACAACATTCATATTTACAATGAAAATCATTATTTATAACCTTGTCAACGTCTTGACTATATTTTGTATTAATCTTGTATTCATTTAATAAATAAAAGTGTGAGTTTTCATGGAAAACACTACATTTTCTTGTTGACCCCAAACTTTGGAACGGTGGTGTGTATTTGACGCGTTAACTTCGTCCGGTTTCTCCGTTCATTGCCGAGCTCCGTGGTGCAGAATGTAGAACAAATAATAAAGATGGAGGTGATAATTAAAGCCAGAATTACAGCGCATCCATTTCACACGTGTGACTCTGAGGGTCGAGAGAAGCTTCAAACACTGAACTGAGATTCTTTAATTACACTTCCTTTAAACATAGCAGGCAATTAAACATTTTTTTTTTTACAATCAGCATTTCTTCATAGTTCATTAATTCAGTAACAACCTCTTTATAGCAATTCTTTGATAATATCACACGCCGCACTGACTAGCTCCTTCCTCTAAGCCCGGCCCTGGTCCTCCTCCCCGAGGTCTCGTTGCCATGAGCAACCGGAAAAGCACAAAGTGATAAATTGTAGAAAAGCGCAGCAGGCGACCTGCGCGACCTCTGCGTGGCGAAGCGGGACAAACAAAGGAGGCAGTGAAGGCGGTGTGGGTTTTCTGGGCGATGCCAAAAGTCTCACATGAGAACATGAGCAGAGCTTTTGGACCCGCGGGCTCGGGGGGGCAGGGGGGGAGGCCGAGCGAGCCCGAATCCGGTTTCTTCTGCCGGGTAACGAAACACGGCGAGACGGACCGGTGAGAGAGCAGTGATCCAAAGCAACGCGGTACAAGCCATGGGAAAGCAGCAACACTATGAACACACACACACACACACACACACACAGACACCTGCACACACACTCACGCACACACATAAGCACACACACACACATATGCAATGTCTCCTCTCGTACACACACAGTACGATATGCTAGACTGACTATTGGGATGTAACGGCTGTTGGAACAAAGTCTATACTCACACACACACACACACACACACATAAACACACATA
>CM070093.1:1960000-2085000 GCA_036178185.1 Liparis tanakae
ACTAAATAAACTCAACTCAACTCAACTAAATAAACTCAAATTAACTCAACTAAATAAACTCAACTCAACTCAACTAAATAAACTCAACTCAACTCAACTAAATAAACTAAACTCAACTCAACTAAATAAACTCAACTTAACTAAATAAACTAAACTCAACTCAACTAATAAACTCAACTTAACTAAATAAACTAAACTCAACTCAACTAAATTAACTCAACTCAACTAAATAAACTAAACTCAACTCAACTAAATTAACTCAACTCAACTAAATAAACTAAACTCAACTCAACTAATAAACTCAACTTAACTAAATAAACTCAACTCAACTAAATAAACTCAACTTAACTAAATAAACTCAACTCAACTAAATAAACTCAACTCAACTCAACTAAATAAACTAAACTCAACTAAATAAACTAAACTCAACTCAACTAAATAAACTAAACCTAACATATTGAGATGGTGTACGACTTAATTGACCAGAAGAACTGCTGAGGATCAACTGAAATATTTCTGTTTCTTATTAATTAATAGATGTTAAACTAGTCGTGTTATGTGATGTAAACTAGACGATCCACTTTCCCGTCCCCTCTTCTTCGGGTACCTTGATTCTGTTCATACAGTCTCTGGTGTTCAGGCCGCGGACGCATTGTAAAGTTCCTCTGATATTCCGAGCTGTGGCGTTCCCGGCCAAATCCAGACACTTCTGCTGCTCGGCGTCAGACGACACGCACCAGGAGACTGCAGGACACCCGGGGAAGAGGCACAGGTTAACCCTCCTGTTACCTTCAAATGTACCAACATCTTTTACCCTAACCTCCACAACATGATTATAATTAATATTGTTTCCCAAGTTTAAGTGTGAGGTACTTTATGTTTGTTTGTTGACTACCTAAATAGCCCTTTAAATAAATAAAAAAGTTGATATTTCTTATATGTTTGACAGTGAAAAACAGCCTGGGGTCAAATTGACCCTAAAGAACACCGATGGGTACGAGTTGTGTTCAGGACGGTGAAAACATGTCATCATGTGAATGTTATGTTTTCCCAGTTGTCCCAAATAAATTAGGAAAAGTCCTGAAATATGAAGGAAAAGAAGTGATGTCAATCCATTTTTTTAGAGACGTTAAACATTGAATGAGGTCAAATTGACCCCAAAGGTAACAGGAGGGTTAAGGGAAACTAAAATAAATGCTGGGTTAGGGGTTGTAAATGTTCCACAACTAAACTGCAAACCTCACCTAATCTAAAACATGTAAAACATCACTTAAAACTCACCTAGTTAAAGATGAGTCTATTTTAATCTACAAACATTGAATCGATTCCCCTTTGGACGTACCTGTAGATTTTGCGTTGCAGACGCAGAGAAGAGGCAGGACGAGGAGGAACGCTGCAGGCAGTCTTCTCTCTCGGCGCTCCATGTCGGCTCTGGTGTGAATTCTGCTGGGAGAAATCTCTCTAATCCAACGGAGATGAGGAGCAGGTGGATTTCATTGAAGGAAAAAAAAGCCGCTCGGCTACTCCCTCCCTCTCTTGTAACGTATGAGAGAGAAAGAGGGCAATAGGTAAGAGAAAGTGGCAGGTAGGCTGGATGTGCATAGAAGAAAACCTTGCATTATTCCTCCTCTTAAGGCAAAGTCCCAGTAGATAATCCTTCCTCCGTCTCATGGTAGCAGTATTGCGTTTCCACCTCCAATTATCCCCTGAGACTGATCCCCAGCGGAGGGGATGGCGGGGGACACACGTAGGCTGGAAGCAGTGCAGGTCACCTGGCACGCGGTCCTGACCCGGGGTCTTTAATTAAAAGAGCTCTGGACAATGTGTCTCTGTGCTGGAGACGTGCTCGTGGAGAATGGATACCGGCTGGGTCTCGCTCCAGCTCGCCGGATACCGAAGCCTCAGGTACGCCAGAACAAAACAGCACCTGCTATTGTCCACAGCCGCGGGACCCATGAGGGGAAATACATCTACACTTCATACAATCCACTTCTCTCTCTCTTTGTACATGGACACACGTTTTTTTTTTTTAAAGATCCCCCGATCCCATCAATAATTTGATAAATCTAAACTTTTAGTTGCATGTGTAATGCAACGGCAGCTCTGCATGATTGCTCAGGAAATGAAGCGTCGTCTCAGTTTCCATTTGGCGAGGGGGAGATCTTTTTTTTTGGGGGGGAAGGGGGGGAGGCTGCGGTATCTGGTTCTCGGCACGCATGGGTGAACGAACAAGGGAGCACTCTTATCTTCTTCTCCCGGTCGATGTTGTTAAGTAAAGGAGGAGCTTAAAAAAACAGCATCGCTGAACAAATACATCGCATTTACAACGGCAGCATCACTGCTCTTTTCCTCTAGAAAGTGATACTAGTGTAGAATTTGTGGATTTTTATATATATTTTTCTGTACATATGTATATTATGTCTTGGCAGTGGAAAACATGCCATAACATAATGTTGTGTATAGTATTCAATCAAACTAACTCAACCTATATGTGTTGTGTCATACAAAACACATGCATTTTATTAGTTATTACCTTTGCATTGAAAATGCAGAAGGTAATGTTTTGATCGCCGTGTATTTGTATGCGTGCGTGTTATTCGCATAAGTCAAAAAGTTTTAAACCGAATGACATTTGGTGGGATGATTGGTTATTATCCGGGGACCATTTGATTAGATTGATAGGTACATTGTTATCTAATTGTAATGCAACTAATGCCAACATGTTCATAATTCAATGCCCAATCTTGGGTTGTTTGGGAGTTGTTCCTGATCCCATGTGAGGTCAAAGGTCAAAGGTCAGGGATGTCTATGTGTACAGATTGTAAAGCACTCGGAGGGGAATAAGTAATTTGTGAAAATGGGCTCTACAGATAAACTGAATTGAATTGAATTGAATTCAGTCATCAAAAATCAGAATCAGAATCAGAAGCTTTTATTGCCAAGTATCTGTTTACAATAAGAAATGTGTCATGGCGGGTGGTGCAACATAAACAATAACAATAAACAATCAACAAAAATGAACACAGGAATTAGGAATATGAAATTTACAGAAGAATATGAAATATCAAATAAAGTGCACAGACTAACAGGTAAGGGTACTTTAAACAGTGTCATTAAGTGTAAGTTTAAAGTGACAGTGACAGGTCATGAATTTCACGTTTAAATAAGCAAGTGGACACAAAAAAGAAATTATAAACACTATTTAAATGAGTTTCCAATAAAGTGTCACATAAAGGTTGTTATTCATAGATACATCATTACGTTACGGTTATCCTTGGTGTACAGCCTGTAGTGTCAGCACCGCTCCCATAGCGCTGAGCGCCGGGCGCCGAGTCCTGAGGGGGCGCCAGAACAGAGACAACAAAACAATCGTTATAATAATTATAATGCCGATATTATTTCAGTATAGAAATATTAAGCACCTTTTAGGCACGTTTATCACAAAACAGGCAGAACACGGGATATATTTAATTGTTGAAAACGTTGAAAAGCACATTTGTCCGTCGCTCGAAGTAAAAAAATGTTTTGCCATAATGAACAATTCCACTTTTGGCCAAACTGACTTTTTTTGCCATACAAATACTTTTGAAGATTTTCATTTCTGACTTTTAAAGATTGATTTTTCTGCTATGAATCTTTAAAAAAAAACATTGACATACTACAAAATCATCATGGTTATAATAATTATAATGCCGATATTATTTCAGTATAGATGAATTAGTATATTAGTATATATTAGTCACCTTTTAGGCATGAATATGATATGATATGATGTGATATTCCTTTATTTGTTTAAAAGTTTAAAGTTTAAAAAATCACAGCAGCGGTGCACATCAGAGCATCAATGAAAATTAATATAACACACAAAACAAAATACTAAAAACTAAATACTAATACTAAATATACAGGGGGAAACAAAGTGCAGAGTAAAGTAAAGTGCAGAGACACACACACACACACACACACACACACACACACACACACACACACACACACTGTATATTTATAACGTTGAAAAGCACAATTGTCCGTCGCTCGGAATAAAACATGTTTTTGCCATAATCAATAATTCCACTTTTGGCCAAACTGACTTTTTTTTTTTGCCATACAATTCGTTTTTAAGATTTTCATTTCTAACTTTTGAAGATTTTCATTTCTAACTTTTGAAGATTTTCATTTCTAACTTTTGAAGATTTTCATTTCTAACTTTTGAAGATTTTCATTTCTAACTTTTGAAGATTGATTTTTCTGCTATGAATCTTTAAAACAACATTGACATACTACATGTTTTTTTATGTTTCTGATGCTGGGTCGTACTGTAGAAGGACTCCCTTGACCCACAATGCACCTCGGGGATAATGTTGTGGTGACGTCATGCTAGCTGCACGGGAAGGCGGTCGGTAGGTGGGCTGGCTCGCGCTCCTGCTTTCGGCTCCTCGCGTCGCATCTCGCGCCGACTCGACCGTCCCCCCCCCCCCCCCCCCCCGACGCGGGGCGAGACGCGCGCCCCCGCGACATGAGGTAGAGGCCGCGTGCCGCGAGTGCCAGGTACAGGTGAGCTTTAATGGCGTGTGTCTCTCGGTCCGCGGGTGCTCGCCCGGAGCTCCGCGGCTAGCCGAGCTAGCGGCGGCGGCGCCGGGCAGACTGGCCGTCTGGCTGGCGCCTGCGAGGCGGCTGCGCCCGGACAATAAAAGCTCTGGTTAGCGGCCTGCTGGCGCCCCACCGGCCCCCGGCCCGCGGCCCCCGGTGGGGGTCCCGGAGGACGCGAGCCGCGGCGCTGCTCCGTACTGCGCATGTCAGGAGTTAGCCCGTTAGCTCGGAGCGGGTAGTCGTGTGATGCTAGTTGTTGTGTTTATTCTTGCCTCTGAGGAGTGTTGTGATCCAGAATGACAGGACTTAACTCTGATTATATTATGTCAGATTAAAGACATTTTACGCTTTTTACTTTTTAACCTCTTGGTAACTTCACATGTTCTAACATCTTTTACCCTTTTTGACCCCAGCCATTAAAACCTCCAGAAAATGATTAGAATTAATTTTGTTTCCCAAGTTTAAGTGTGAGGTACTTTTTGTTTGTTTGTTACCTAAATAGCCCTTTAAATAAATAAAAAAGTTTATTTCTTATATGTTTTTCACAGTGAAAAACAGCCTGGGGTCAAATTGACCTCAAAGAACACCGATGTGTACAAGTTGTGTTCAGGACATTGAAAACACATCATCATGTGAATGTTATGTTTTCCCAGTTGTCCCCAATACATTAGGAAAAGTCGTGAAATATGAAGGAAAAGAAGTGATGTCAATCCATTTTTTTAGAGACGTTAAATATTGAAAGAGGTCAAATTGACCCCAAAGGGGTGTGGGTGGGGTGTGTGTGTGTGTGTGTGTGTGTGTGTGTGTGTGTGTGTGTTCCCTAATCAGTTGACATCCATTATAAGTAGTCGCTTCCTTTCTGTCTGAAGGCATCATCAGAAGACATGGAGGGGGGATGTGTTTATCTCTTTGCACTTGTCCACTTGACTCCTCTCCTCTCCTCTTCCTCCTCAGAGCACAGAGCCATGGGTCCCTGCAGCCTCCTTCTGCTGGTCGCTCTGCAGGCCCTGCAGACGTCGGCTGAGGGCTCAGGTATTGTCCTCCGGGCTCCATGAACGTTTGCGTTTTCACTGATGATGTCTGTTCATGTCGTAAAGTCAGATTCTGATGAGCTCCAGGGTTCGTACGGTCATGGAAAACCTGGAAAAGTCATGGAATTTTAAAATGGTCATTTCCAGGCCTGGAAAAGTCATGGAAAAAAATGAAATCATAAAAGTTTTGGAAAAGTCATGGAAATTTGTTAAAATCACATGTTCATTTACGCCAAGTTTGAAATTTTGAATCTGTTTTTTAAAGAAAGACGCTCAAAATGTAAGCCGGCGTACGCTCTCGATACGCCAAATTTTCTAAATTGTTCATGTTTTTACCGAGATTTCAGTTTTGGCATGGAAATTTGGTTTAAAGTCATGGAAAAGTCCTGGAAATCCACTGGTCAACATGTATAAGAACTAGGGATGCACCGATCTGATCGGCGCCGATCCATATCGGCCGATATTGCCATGATCGGTTTTGATCGGCGTTCTCAAAACGGCCGATCAAAACCGATCGATCAGATGACGTCACATCTGCGAAATACTATCAGAGACGTTTCAGTCGCCGCGTGCCGCAACGGAGACGGAGCGGCCGGCGAGTGCCGCAGAGTGACCGCAGCGAGCGGCGCCCCGTCCCCCGAGCTGAACCTCTGGGTCAACTCACCGACACTCACACGTCTGACCCTACAGACTGATGTTCACGGCACACGCATTCGATCAGGAGCGCGCGAGGGTTTTCATAAAGTTACCCGCTAACTTTATGAAAACCCTCGCGCGCTCCTGATCGAGTGCTGTTAGCGGAAGGATTCACGTGACACATCAGGTTTTGCAAAGTTAGCGGAAAGAGCCACGTGAAACAACATCCGTTTTTCAAAATAAGATGTCGACAAATCATACACTAACATATACAAGTAAACGATGAACTGATTTTGTATATTAATAGATCGTTTCTGGGATTTAGCTTGAATTATGCTAACATTAAAACATTGTTACTGTACCAAGGAAGAGTTTATAAAATAAGTCAGACTTTTGTATGTTAAAAAAGTCCTGTATATAGATTTCCCCAAGAGTTCCAGGAAATGAATAATGCAGATGTGTTCCATATATATCTGAAGTCAATCCCCTACAATAGCCATCAAACAATTGTAATGTATCAATTAGGACAGTTTTCAAAGTAAAAGTCCTAAATGTTTAAAGAAATCTGTAATTTCTTTAATGTTTGAGGTGCCTTAGATGTGTATTTCCTCATAGTCCTAAGCAATAATGCTACACAATAAATAGAACGCTTCAATCGACGCCGCGATCGGTATTATGGGATCGGCAGATACTATTTCAGTGATCGGTGATCGGCCCAAAAAACCTGATCGGTGCATCTCTAATAAGAACCCTGCTTTAGCTACTACACACTTAGATTTAGATGCAGTATAAATCCTCCCCTCCTTACGGTGGCAGTCCTGTTTGACGGAAAGCTTGGTGTTTGATGTTTTCAATGCCTCATCTCCTCCTCAGATGGGAAGCTGGAGTGTCTGTGTGAAACCCCTCAGTCCCTCCGGGCCACCAAGTGCCACGGCACTCGCTGCTTCTCCTCCGTCAAGGTCAGCAGCAGCGGCGTGGTGTTCGAGCACGGCTGCCTGGAGGGGCTCGACAAGATCCGCTTCCACTGCTCCACGGCGCCGTCTTTTCGCCAGGCCATCTTCTGCTGCTCCCAGGAAATGTGCAACGGCAACACCAGCAGGAGCTCCCTGATGTCGCTGCTTCCCACGGGTAGATATCACATCGTTTGAGCGCGGCGAATCGAGAAACACGATAAGCAGCGTTCGTTTGGTTGTGGGAAACCTGGAAAGGTCTTGGAATTTTAAAATGTTATTTCCAGACCTGGAAAAGTCATGGTAGAAACGTAACCCTCCTGTCACCTATGGGGTCAATTTGACCCAATTCAATGTTTGACGTCGCTAAAAAAAATATTGATTTAGTTTTTTTGCTTCATATTTCATGACTTTTCCAATTTCTTTGGGGACAACTGGGAAAACATTAAATTCTCATGATAATATGTTTTTAATGTTGTGTACAATTTGACCCCAGGCTGTTTTTCACTGTGTAAAACATAAGAAATATCAACTTTTTTATTTATTTAAAAGGCTATTTAGGTAACAAACAAACATAAAGTACCTCACACTTAAACTTGGGAAACAATAATAATTCTAATTATTTTCTGGAGGTTTTAGTTGCTGTGGTCAAAAAGGGTAAAAGATGTTAGAACATGGTAACAAGAGGGTTAAATCACAAAAGTTTTGGAAAAGTCACGGAAATTTGTTATATTCACATGTTCATTTACGGCAATTTTGAAATAATAAATATGTTTTGAAAGAAAGACGCTCAAAACATGAGCCGGCATACGCTCTCTTACTGGCGGCGCAATTATTATTTTTTCCCGTTGCAAGTGAACGCACCGTAACTGGAAAGTTCGCTGGCCAGAGCAACAGCAGCTCGGGAAGCGGTCAGGATATTCATATATATATATATATATATATATATATATATATATATATATATATATATATATATATATATACACAAATGTTTATTTCTTTTAATCCAAATATTGTCTCTTTTTCATTTGTTTAATTTATGGTATACTGTATATCAGCATACAGATGAAAGAATAACACGTCATTTAAATCATAAATATTTTTATATTAATTTCAAACTTTTCAAAATTTAAAATTAAGAACATTTCATTTATTCATTGTAAATGACCTCTCGCGGCCCACCTGCAGTACGGCCGCGGCCCACACTTTGGGAATCACTGCTGTATGCTATATAATTCACCTTGGAATACTAAATGTTCTCACTTCCTCATGTATAAACCGAGATTTCAGTTTGGTTATGGAGATTTAGTTTAAAGTCATGGAAAAGTTATGGAAAAGTCCTGGAAATCCACTGGTGAAAATGTGTAAGAACCCTGAATAATGGCCTGTAGCCGTCTCTTGAATAGTCGCTCCGGCGCCGCGTGACGGTCCGGTGTCTCCGTGTCCTCCTCCCAGCTCCAGCAGGCGAGCCGGTGCGTTACCGCGTGGAGACGCTGGCTCTCTTCGTGCTCGGCCCGGTGGTGGTTCTGGCTCTGCTGTCCGTGGTGTCGGTGCTGGCCTGCAGGAGGCTCCACCACGGCCGCCTGCAGAGGCTGCAGGAGTTTGACCACGAGCAGGGGGCCGTCGACGGCCTCATCACCTCCAACGTGGGCGACAGCACGTTAGCGGTAAGACTGAGACGTTCCTTTGGAGGAGAATCCCAAACGAGATTCCACGGCATTAAGCGTGTGTCAGGGTTCGTACGCTCATGGAAAACCTGGAAAAGTCATGGAATTGTTCTGGAAAAGTCATGGAAATTTGTTATAATCACATGTTCGTTTACGCCGAGTTTAACATAATAATTTTTTTAAAGAAAGACGCTCAAAATATAAGCCGGCGTACGCAATCAACACGAAAAATTCTCAAAATTGTTCATGTTTATACCAATATTTCAGTTTAGTCATGGAAATATGGTGAAAAGTCATGGAAAAGTCCTGGAAATCTATTGGTCGAAATGTGTAAGAACCCTGGTGTGTACGTCTCTATTCCTAGGATATTCTGTTCTCCCAGGAATAACATTGTTTTTCAAGTTTTCTATAAGTCGTGGTGAAGAATGACAGATTATTTGATTGATGGAAATGTTATATTGTTCTATTTAGTTTGGCGTTCACAAGGCAGGGTTCGTACGGTCATGGAGAACCTGGAAAAGTCGTGGAATTTTTAAATGGTTATTTTCAGGCCTGGAAAAGTCATGGAAAAAAACTTTACGCCGAGTTTGAAATAATTAATGTTTTTTTTTTTTTTTTTAAAGACGCTCAAAATATAAGCCGCCGTAGCTCTCAATACGCAATATTTTCTACATTTTTCATGTTTATACCGAGATTTCATTTTGTTCATGGAAATTTGGTTTAAAGTCTTGGAAAAGTCCTGGAAAAGTCCTGGAAATCCACTGGTGTGTAAGAACCCTGCAAGGTGTATAAATCCATTTATCATCAACCGGATTCCACCCCGACATTGTCGTGTTTTGGCCATAACCATCTTCCCAAGTGTATTCCTGCCGTCTTAAACAGGCCCCACATGTAAAGTGTAGAACAAGATGTTGATGTAAATCTGATCCCAAGTCAGATCTTTGTTGTTGCTGAACTCCAGTAGCTTTGCAGCCTCGTGTGATCTATGTTTACTTATGCGGCTTCTCGTGATTACAGCGTAATGATCTGATCTGTGTTCAGGAGCTGTTGGACCACTCGTGTACGTCCGGCAGCGGTTCAGGGCTTCCCTTCCTGGTCCAGAGGACCGTGGCCAGGCAGATCAGCCTGATGGAGTGTGTAGGTATGTATGGAGCGCCGCAGGCAGCTTGGTTTCAGGCCTCTTGGAATGAGAAACAGATTTCATCAATTAGAGCGTTGATGTAAATGTACAACCTGTAATATATAAATATATATATTTATAAATATATATTTATAAGTAAATATATATATATTTATAAATATATATATTTATAAATGTAAATATATATATATATTTATAAATATTCTTATATAAATGTATTTATATATATATAAATATATATATATATATATATATATATATTTATAAAATATATATATTTATAAATATATATATTTTTTTATATATCTATATCAATTTAATGTATATTTATAAATATATATTTATAAATATTTATATATATATTTATAAATATATATATATATATTTTTATATATTTATATCAATTTAATGTATATTTATAAATATATATTTATAAATATATATATATATATATATATATATATATATATATATATATATATATATATATATGGTATACTAAACTAAATTATTCAAATAAAACTCCACTTATAGTCAGTGGGATGGAGTATCTCGTCGTGGTCACGTGAACTTTGCCGCTTATATCCGTATTATAGGTAATTACACATGGTTATTATAGTTCTCAGTCACATACTTTTTTATTTGTTGAAAGCAACTGTGAGAACACTTTCTTTGGGTTTCAAAAGTATTTCTTATTATCTGGTTGTCCTAGGTTGGGGATGAAAGGTTTACTCATTGTCATTTAATACATATGATATATGATATATGATATTCCTTTATTCGTCCCACAGTGGGGAAAATTCAAAAATACATGTTATTTATTTATAATAATAATAACTTTATTTTTATATAGCACTTTTAAAAACAAGATTTACAAAGTGCTCTACAGATAAACAAAGCATAAACACAACTTAAATGGCGGCAAACAAAAAGACCATACCATAAAAGCATTGAATACAACTAAAACCAAACAAATGGGCAATTAAAATAAAAAACAGAATAATATATTATATATACTTAAAAGCATTTCTATAAAAGTGGGTTTTAAGAAGTTATTGATTCTGCCAGCCGTATCTCCTATTTGATCATTCCAATGAAATGCTGTCGGTCACATGCTATAGATCCTGTTTAGTGCCACACGGACCAGTTTGGAAATGGACAAATGTTGATATAAAGACATTCGATGTCTAAACGTCTCTTAATTTCTCCGTTTCCCGTCGCTCCTTCCCAGGCAAAGGGCGGTATGGGGAGGTGTGGCGGGGCCAGTGGCAGGGCGAGAACGTAGCCGTGAAGATCTTCTCCTCCAGAGACGAGAAGTCCTGGTTCAGAGAGACGGAGATCTACAACACCGTGCTGCTGAGGCACGAGAACATACTGGGTGAGTGTGACACACACACACACACACACACACACACACACACACACACACACACACGGTGATGGAAAGAAAAATAGAATTTTGCGTTTTATAAAATGGGATTTTTCTCCATTGTCTCTAGTTTATTCCTTCTTTTCAGAGATTTAGCATTTTAGCATTAAATAAAAACTTGTTTCCGATATAAAAAGCCAAAGATATGTCTTTTAAGAAAGCAGTTTGAATGGCCTTGTTGTAGAAAAATAAGTTTTGAAATAAAGTTTTCTTTATCAAGCTACCTGCAGATTGTAATCCCATCTTTTCTCTTAAATTCAAAAGTCTCGACTCCAGATTAAAACGACAAAACAAACAAATGTGTAGCTGATATTGTCTAGATCCTCTACATCCGTTCCAAATAACAGGATCATCCGTCTTTTCCCCGTGGAACGTGGATCGAGAGTTAAATCAGGGTTCTTACGGTCATGGAAAACCTGGAAAAGTCATGGAATTTTAAAAAGGTCATTTCCAGGCCTGGAAAAGTCATGGAAAAAAACTTAAATCATAAAAGTTTTGGAAAAGTCATGGAAATTTGTCATGATCACACCGATTTTTAAATAATTAATGTTTTTTGAAGAAAGATGCTCAAAATATAAGCCGGCGTACGCTCTCAATACACAAAATGTTCTAAATTGTTCATGTTTTTACCGAGATTTCATTTTGGTCATTGACATTTGGTTTAAAGTCTTGGAAAAGTCTTGGAAAAGTCCTGGAAATCCATCGGTTAAAATGTGTAAGAACCCTGTAAATAAATAAAGCGTCCTGTTCCGATGATCTTCCATCTCGTCTCTCAGGCTTCATGGCGTCCGACATGACCTCCCGCAACTCCAGCACGCAGCTGTGGCTCATCACCCATTACCACGAGAACGGCTCGCTGTACGACTACCTGCAGCGCGTTGCCGTGGAGACCACGGAGGGCCTGGCCATGGCGGCGTCCGTCGCCTGCGGCCTGGTGCACCTGCACACGGAGATCTTCGGCACGGAGGGGAAGCCGGCCATCGCCCACCGGGACCTGAAGAGCAAAAACATCCTGGTCACCAAGGAGCTGCGCTGCTGCATCGCCGACCTGGGTCAGCGCCACGTTTCATGTTCCTTTGTTTCTTTTTTCTTCTTTCTTGTTTCTTTCATGTTTGTCTCTGGTTTGTTTCATGTTTGTTTGTTTCTTTTTTCTTCTTTCTTGTTTCTTTCATGTTTGTCTCTGGTTTCTTTCATGTTCCTTTGTTTCTTTTTTCTTCTTTCTTGTTTCTTTCATTGTTTGTTTCTTTCATGTTTGTCTCTGGTTTCTTTCATGTTTCTTTCATGTTTGTCTCTGGTTTCTTTCTTGTTTCTTTCATGTTTGTCTCTGGTTTGTTTCATGTTTGTCTCTGGTTTCTTTCTTGTTTGTTTCTTTTTTCTTCTTTTTTGTTTGTTTCATGATTGTTTCATGTTTCATGTCTCTGGTTTTTTTCATGTTTGTTTCATGTTTGTCTCTCGTTTGTTTCATGTGTTTGTTTCTTTTTTCTTCTTTTTTGTTTGTTTCATGATTGTTTCATGTTTGTCTCGTTCGTTTCATGTTTGTTTGTTTGTTTTTCTTTTCTTTCTTGTTTCTTTCATGTTTGTTTCATGTTTGTTTTGTGTTTCCTTCTTGATTGTTTCTTTCATATTTCTTTCTTTCTGGTTTCTTTCATGTTTATTTCTTGTTTCTTTCATGTTTGTCTCTGGTTTCTTTCATGTTTCTTTCATGTTTGTCTCTGGTTTGTTTCATGTTTGTTTGTTTCTTTTTTCTTCTTTCTTGTTTGTTTCATTGTTTGTTTCTTGTTTCTTTCATGTTTGTCTCTGGTTTCTTTCATGTTTGTTTCATGTTTGTCTCTCGTTTGTTTCATGTTTGTTTCATGTTTGTCTCTCGTTTGTTTCATGTGTTTGTTTCTTTTTTCTTCTTTTTTGTTTGTTTCACGATTGTTTGTTTGTTTGTTTTTCTTTTCTTTCTTGTTTATTTCATGTTTGTTTCTTGATTGTTTCTTTCATATTTCTTTCTTTCTGGTTTCTTTCTTGTTTATTTCTTGTTTATTTCATGTTTCTTTCTTTCTGGTTTCTTTCATGTTTATTTCTTGTTTGTTTCATGTTTCTTTCTAGTTTCTTTCTTGTTTGTTTATTTCATGTGTCTTTCTTTCTGGTTTCTTTCAGTTTTTTTTCTTTCTGGTTTCTTTCTTTGTTTTTTTTCTTTCTGGTTTCTTTCATGTTTGTTTCTTTTATTGTTTGTTTCATTGTTCTTTTCTTGTTTCTTTCATGTTTATTTCTATTATTCTTAGTTTTCTTGTTTATTTCATGTTTGTTTCATTGTTTCATGTTTGTTTTCTTTCTTGTTTCTTTCATGTTATTTTCTTGTTTCATCCTCGTTTGTTTCTTGTTTCTTTTATTCTTTCTCCCCACTAAAGTCCCGTCTGTGTCTGGTCGTTTCAGGGCTGGCCGTGACCCACTCCCAGGCGGACAACCTGCTGGACGTGGGCAACAACCCGAAGGTCGGCACTAAGCGCTACATGGCGCCGGAGGTGCTGGACGAGAGCATCCAGACGGACTGCTTCGACGCCTACAAGCGAGTGGACATCTGGGCCTTCGGGCTGGTGCTGTGGGAGATCGCCAGGCGCACGTACAGCAACGGTGAGCGAGGAAGAGGAGGAAGAGGAGGGAGGCGGACGGCGCCACTCCTTCGTCCTATTGATCCGGTCGCTCGCCCTAACTCCGATCGCCTCGCTCCGTCTCTCCAGGCATCGTCGAGGAGTACAAGCCTCCGTTCTACGACCTGGTGCCCAACGACCCGAGCTTCGAGGACATGAGGAAGGTGGTGTGTGTGGAGCAGCAGAGGCCTTTCCTTCCTAATCGGTGGTTCTCTGACCCTGTGAGTGTAACTTTATGAGACTGTACTGATGTATTTAACCCTCCTCTTACCTTTTGGGGTTAATTTGACCTAATTTAATGTTTAACGTCACTAAAACAATTATTGACATCTTTTCTTTTGCTTTATATTTCACGACTTTTCCGAATTTATTGGGTTATCCCTCCTGATACCTTCAGATGTTCTAACATCTTTTATCCTTTTTGACCCCAGCCATTAAAACCTCCAGAAAAAGATTAGAATTAATATTGTTTCCCAAGTTTAAGTGTGAGGTACTTTATGTTTGTTTGTTACCTAAATATCCCTTTAAATAAATAATAAAGTTTATATTTCTTATATGTTTTACACAGTGAAAAACAGCCTGGGGTCAAATTGACCTCAAAGAACACCGATGGGTACGAGTTGTGTTCAGGACAGTGAAAACAAATTTTATGTTTTTCCAGTTGTCCCCAAAAAATTAGGAAACGTCATAAAATTTAAAGCAAAGACAGGGTATCCGCGGTGTCTTAAAAAGTATTAAAAGGTTATAAATCAATTAGGGGAAAATTAAGACCCTTAAAAAGTATTAAAAAGTCTTATCACGACTTCACTAAGTCTTCAATTTTGAAGGTTTTTTTTTTTATTCGCTGTCCAAGAGTTTGGGTAAAAACATCGTAAAAATGTATTCTTTTTTTGTGGGTGCGTTCGTAAACCGTCTCCGGGAGCGCCAGAGTGCAGTGCGCTCTGGCGCTCCCGGTGCTAGTTACGAACGCACCCATCAACGCGAAAACACGAGAAGGTGAACGATCATGGGGAAGTGTAAGTTTGCGGAGTCCTGGCTTGACATGCCGGACTTTAAAGAATGGCTGCAGCGAGTGGAGGGAAATGCCAAGGAGGCATATTGTACAATGTGCAAGAAGAAGATGAGCATCGTGTCTATGGGAATTCAAGCATTACGGTCCCATATGTGTTGCGCTAGCCACAAAGCCGCTGCTCGGCGGCTCTCCATCGCTGCTTCCTGTGCACAACCACAACCCAGTGCCGTCACAGCCGCACCTGAACCTAACGTTACGGCTCACTCTGCCGACATAAGGGTGGCGCTGGGCGGCACGGCGACGCTGCGTGCGGAGGTGTTGTGGTGTTTCTCCACACAGCGGAGAAACACCACTCACTGAACAGCAATGAACACTTGGGTGACGTTTTCACTGCCATGGTTCCCGATTCAAACATAGCCAAGACTTTTGCATGTGGTAAAGACAAATCGGGTTACATAATACGATTCGGCTTAGCACCATACTTCAAGCAGGAGCTCATCAACAAAATCAACAAGGCTGGCCAGTTCGTCTTAATGTTTGATGAGTCGCTCAACAAATCAACAAAAAAGAAACAGCTTGACGTCCACATTCGATTCTGGGAAGATGAACGTGTCCAATCTAGGTAACCCCTGTTTAATACTATACTATATAATCTATACACTATATATATTTCAACCTGCACGCACCTGTGTGTGTGCGTGTGTTGAGGAGTGACACATTAATAAATATCTCTGTCTGGCTAGGTACCTTGGTTCCCAATTCTTAGGACATGGAAAGGCTGTCGACCTGCTACATCACATTAAAGTAAGTTAATTTACTAGCATTTCATTTTAATTTTTCTATACATGGACAATTGTGTGGCTAAAGTGGAGACTAAGAGACTGGGATGTGGCAAGTGACTCAAAACAGGTTGAGGGATTGGTCGTCTGTATGGATAAACGTGTATAGATGTGACACACAGTGGTGTGATAAAGGTTACCGTTATGTGGATCTGAGATTTGTGTGTTTGTGTGTATGCTTGCGCGCACACATGCGAGTGTGGTTGCTGTGGTCCTTTCATTAGCAAATTGTCTTCAGTAATCTTGGGGACTGAAGTTGGCCGACCAGGCTAGCTGTTCAGTTTAGCTTGAATGGCTTGGAAGTAATTGGAGCACATTTCCTGGATGTACAGTGAATACCATTCATCTATGTTTGTTAGAACCACTTGTTTGTTTCACTTATGAAAACATATTAGATTACTGGTATGCGGATGTTATAATTTTTGCTTCAGGAATTTGGACACCAAAACATTGTATTTCCTATAACCATTTTACATATAATAATGATGAGTGAAAATTGGGCTATAGTTAATATCTTACTGAATGCCAGTGTATTTAAAAAATAAACATTCAAGGAATATTGCCATTAATATACTTGTTTATTCCCAGGAATGTGTTGCAAAACTGAATATGAGGCAGCTTCTCTCCATCAGTATGGACGGCCCAAATGTAAATTTGAAGTTTGCAGACCGCTGATCTGTATGGTGCTCATCTGGTCAATGTTGGAAGCTGTGGGCTTCACACACTCCACAATGCAGTGAAGGCGGGCTTTACCATGTGGCAGATGGACAAGCTCCTTCGAGCACTCCATTACCTCTTCCACAATGTTCCAGCCAGGAGGGAAGATTTTACCACCTTGACTGGGTCCACCTCCTTTCCACTAGCATTCTGTGGCCACAGGTGGGTTGAGAATTGTTTGCTATACATATTGCGAAATGTCGGTTTTTATGTGGCAACAATAAAGTGACCTGACATTGTCCATTTTTGCATAGGTGGATTGAAAATGTGGCAGAGAGGGCACTTCAAGTGTGGCCAATGGTCAGCTTGTATGTGGGTGCTGTCAGGCAGAAGAAGCCCCCAAACCCCAGTACTGCCTCTTATGATACAGTTGAGGCGGCACAACCAGATCCTCGAATAATTGCCAAGCTCCAGTTCTCCCTGGCGATATCCAGGACCTTTAACCACTTCCTGACCAACTATCAAACAGACGAGCCAGTTCTGCCCTTCTTTGCCAACGATTTGAGTGAGCTGCTGAAGGTAATCTCAAATCACTTGAGATAAAACATGGATGCAAACATACACACGCACACACGCACGCACGCACACACACACACACACCAATTATTTAATTTAATTTGTTCCTTTCATGAAATTGCACAATAATAGAATATAAATAATTGCATTAATTCATCACACATCATTTAAAATCAACATTTTTCATGATAAAGAAGCAGTAAGAAGAATTATCTGTTTAATGGTAGGACAGTAGGATGGTTATGTCACTGATTACTTGCTATATCCTTTTAAGAGTCTCCTGCGGCGGTTTTTAAAGGGAGAGCTCCTGCAAGACACCACTCCGCTGAAGCTAACTAAAATTGACGTTGCTGATGAGGTGAATAGGGTATCCTACAAGAATGTTGACATAGGACTGGGTGCTGAATCTGCCATCAAGGTCATTTTGATATTGTCCATTTTCTTTTCAGCGATGTATGTATGGATTTTTGCTTTCTGTACACCAATACGAGTAAAATGTTTACATTTTATTCTGCTATTTGTATTATTGTTATTAATAATAGCCGTATTTTTTTTAGACTATTAAGTCTAATTATGTTATATTATATTTGTCAGGCACTTCAGAGCAAGCCAGGAAGCAGGGTAGGTGAGCTTTCAGTTCTCACCTTCAGAAAGGAGTGCGTGCAGGGCCTGGTTAAAATCGTACTGAAAGTGCAGGAGAAAAGCCCCCTGAAAATTCCAGTGGTCAGGGCCATTGGATGTCTGGACCCCAGAAGCATGCACAGAGATGCAGAGGGGTGCCTCACAAAGATGAAGACAGCAGTACGAACAATGCTGCAGGACAAGCAGTTGGCAGGAGGCGTCTCTGCTGGTAGGAAAAACATAGGGAGAGTAAAAGTTGAGACTTTATCCCAACATTGAAATAGCAAAGGGCAGCACCAGATGCAGTGTATGCAAGACCCAACCTCCTGCCTACACAGGGGAGATTTCAGGATAATCTCAACTTTTTTCAAATATATCCATATGAAATAATTAAAACGCAGAAGATATAAAAAAAAAAATGTATGTGTACAGACGCTGTATTTGTCCAATGAAAGATTAATAAAAGGACTGGAATTAAATGTATTTATTATTCTATTAGTAACTTCTTTTTTCTTTTCTATTATTCCAGGTGATGTAATCATACAACAGTTCCAGAGCTTTCTCTCACTTGAGGCGAGAGACGAGGGATTCCTCTCCTTTCAGCCACTTGATGTCTTCCTGCATTCAGCCCTCAGCAAGTCTTACCCAGAGCTATCCAAGTTTTCTCAGAGCCTTCTACTTCTGTCCCACGGACAAGCAACGGTGGAAAGAGGGTTCTCCATCAATAAGGAGGTTGAAACGTGCAACATCCTTGAAGCATCGATGGAAGCTCTGAGGTTGATATGTGACGAGATTAGTGTCTGTGGGGGTCTTTTGAAGGTACCTCTCACAAAGGAGCTCATGGCTTCAGTGGCCTCTGCAAGGTCAAGGTACAGGATTTACCTGGAAGCTGAACGAAAGAAGAAACAGAGTGCCACACAGGGCCTAAAAAGAAAAGCAGTGGAAGAGGAGGTAAAAGACCTGAAAAAGAAGAGAATCGTTCTGACAGAGGTGTGCAGCTCCCTCCAAACAGATGCTGATGAGTTATCAGAGCAGGCAGAGGGGAAATCTGGGACATTAATGGCACAACTTATCACAAAGTCCAACACCCTGAGAAGAAGACATAAAGAAAATCAGAACGAGCTGGTCCAAACTGAGAAGCTGCTGGAAACCAAATCCAATGAGCTGAGGCACATGTCATGACTGTCCTGATTGTTGTTTCGAGTGTGGAGCAATGTTGTTTGTTAAATAAACTTTGTCCTTGAGTTATTATCCCAGCCTATTTTGAATTATGTTGTACCATAGTGGTCTTAGTGGTCTGTAGTCTTTATCACAAACTAAAACTGGTAAGTTAAAGGTGTCACAATGGTGGCATATTGAAATGGCGGTGAGGTATTAAACAATATTGGGATGGTCTTAAAAAAGTCTTAGAAAGGTATTAACATTTGCATCAGGATTCCTGTATATACCCTGAAAGAAAATTATGCCAATCATTTTCTATAGAGACGTCAAATTGACCCCAAAGGTAACAGGAGGGTTAAGATATGCTACTTTTCTGTAAAACACTTTACTCTCATATTTTTATGGCAGACTGTAAAGATTTGTACTACTTTTCTTTTAATAAAACATGACAGGATTCTGCAAATATTTTCTTTTCAGTGAGACTGAATAATGTTTTTGTTCAAGATTTCAGCCGCTCAATAGCAACACCCATCGCTCACTGTGGGTTTATCACTGCAGGACTCTTTTCTTTATTATTTCTTCATCCCCCATTCGTCCATTCTCTCTCTCTCTCTCTCTCTCTTTGGCACGTTTTAACTGTTTATTTTATTTATTTTTAAACCGTGTTTATTCGTTATTTATTTATGTCTCCTTTCCCTCAAGAGGTTTTGCCTCTTGTCAGGCCACAGTTGTAAAAAAATAATTTGTTCTTAATCTGTCTCGCCTGGCTAAATAAAGGTTAAATAAAAATGAAGTAAAACTCTCTCTCTCCCTCAGACCCTCTCTGCGCTCGTGAAGCTGATGAAGGAGTGTTGGTACCAGAACCCGTCTGCGCGGCTGACCGCACTGCGCATCAAGAAGACCCTGGACAAGATTCACAGCTCTCTGGAGAAGGGCAAGGAGTCGTGAGAGGGGGAGGAGCCTAAGGCGAAGCTTCCGCTGTTTGTGGACTGAAAGGACGATGAGGGGGAACTCAAACTTTCACCCTTCACTGGCTCTCCCCCCTTCGCCGTGTCGCCTTCCGCCGGCGTCTCTCTCACTCGAAGCCACGGACGTTTTGGACTTGCCAGAGTGAAGCCAGCCTCCGTCACGGGGCGCCCACTTACCTGAGCTGTAGACTGTTACCAGCGTCACACACACGGGGGGGGGGGGGGAATATCGTAGTACTCCGTCCCAATGCTTTAATGCCCATGCAAGACTGCTTAAACACACACACACACACACATAGACCCCAAACACACACCGAGTGTCTCCTTATAATTCAGTATCTGATCCCCAGCCGGTGTTGTAGCGTCCTGCTGGGAGACGATCAGAAGTGTTTCACTCATTTAGCTTCAATAGAAGATCACGACAACACACACACACACACACACACACGTATGTTCACTTGCAAAAGGAAAACAGCCAATCGAATCAAGTCTTTTTCACCTTTTTATTTTGTTTTATATTTATTAAATCTCCACTGCAACCAAACTACTGGCTGGTGTAACACTGGTGGTGTGGGGACAGGATTGTGTACTTAGGCATTAAATCTGCACCCAGATGGTCATTATTATTCTTGAGAAATTGGAAGAAAAGGGTGTGTGTGTGTGTGTGTGTGTGTGTCAATAGGAATGTGTCTGTCGAAAGTTTTATTCAACACGGCCGTCGAGTTGTGAGGCGACAAATGAATTTGTTCTCAAACGCCGGGTTTGTTTGAAATAAATAAAAGTTGCTTTGTCTTTTTTTTATATGGAATAAAACCGTTACTGCACTCTCGCCTAGTGATTAGCCCGACTGTCGATGTTTGCTTTAAACTTGATTGTTTTATTAGTGAAATACAGAAACACAAACAAGACCGATAAGTGATTATTGTTCTTAGCTCTGAGCAGTTGGGGGTCGGTGCCTTGCTCAAAGGTTCCAGTCCACACTGAGTTTTGAATGGATGATCGACCAGCTGCCGGTTCACGAAGCGTGGGGTCCGATGCAACAGCGTTTATCGGTTATTGTATAAGTTTAGACGATGTTATGCCATCAATAAGTGGAAGTATGTCATTAAAATGTAGTGTCCTAGAAATTCTATAACAAAGTGTCATAGTATAGTATACATTTTTTAACATGTCAATGTTTTTTTTTAATTCATAGAAAAATCAATCTTCAAAAGTCAGAAATAAAAAAACGTAAAAAGTAATTGTATAGTATGGCAAGAAAAGTCAGTTTCGCCAAAAGTGGAATTATTAATTATGGCAACAAAAAATAATTCCTCTGAGCAACGGACAAATGTGCTTTTCAACGTTATGAATATATATTTATCACATTCACTGCTACCACTGGATTGAAAAGTATGTACGGCTGATATGCTTAGAAATAATTTAGTTGGGGGGTAAAAGGATAAATGTAACACAATTATTCTGTTACAGAAGCGGAATCACTTCCTCGTCATTACCTCACGGACTCCAGCCGGTCGAACGGGGCTTGGACAACCCGTCCGTGTTGTGACGCAAACGCAGCGAGAGAGCGCGCGCGCGCGAGAGAGAGAGAGAGAGAGCGAGAGAGTGCGTGCAGTAAGAGAGCGCGCGCAGGCGAGAGCGAGCAAATAGAACGTGACAGCTGTGATGTCGTCACAGCGGACCTTTGATCTCTTTCATCTCTGAAGCTATATAAGGAGGCATTTTTTTAACCTTACCGTTTCCAGCCAGTACTTTCCAGGATTCGTTTTCTTCATCACAATCTTCAATATCTACACCATCTCTACACCATCTTTACACCATCTCTACACCGTCCTTTCAAAGGCCCTTTGAAAACACAGACAACACAGAGAGTTATAATTTTCCAATGGAGAAAATGAATAACAACCACAGCAACCAAAGACAGAGGAAGTATAAGGGGGACATTAGCGTCAACTACACCGCCCCAGACAGTTCCAGTGGCGGGCGGGCGTGGGCTATGGAGGTCGGATCTGGGCCCAAGAACTATCAACCCGGCAGAGTGGGTCCCTACAGACCCACTCAAGGAATGAGGGCAGCTCTCAGGCAGATGAAGGCTGCTGCAGAAGATGCGGCAAAGAGAGCTTACGGGTGAGGTTTACAAACCTTACGTGTGAGCGACACAGACACCCCCTATTCCGCTATGAGCAAGAGCAAGCACAATTGAAAGCTAAAGAGGAGCTTTTAGAAAAGGAAGCTAAACAAAATGAGGTTTCCAAAAGCAGTCTTGTCTCAAGACTGTTGAAAAGATCCAGGAAAACAGAATTTCCACTCCATGCGGCGAGAACAGGGTTCATCAGTCTGCAAAGGTCAATTCTCCCTGGAGACAAAATAACCAAACCTCCTGGAGGAAACCGTGCCCGGTGCAGGGAGAGCGCCCAGCACCAGCCGCTCAGGGAGCTCGTGGGGGGGGACCAGCTGCGAGACAGGCTACCCGGCCCAGAGTTGAGCCCAGAGTTCAGCCCACTAAACCACAAAGCATACCTCAGCAGTGCAGAGAAAGAACCATCCCCACTGCGCCCCAGAACCCATCAAGGCCGTTGAAGAGGAGGTAGACGAGGGCACCAGCCAGCTCCTCGCCAAAGAGAACGCCATCCTGAGAGGTCGAGTGGAGCTCCTGGAAACGGATGCCAAACGAAAGGAGGCTCTCCAGAAGGAGTCTCACCTCAAGAAAGTTGAAGCGATCAAAGACCTGGAGCTTCAGCTGGCACTAAAGAAGGTCACTGAAGCTGAGACCAGCCACAGAGTACAGCAGCTGGAGGAGGCCCTTCAGCAGCAGAAGGAGAGCCATTGGGAGCTGGAGGTCAACCTGACCCAGACCCTCCTGCTCCTCAAGAAGAGCCAGGAAGACACAGAAAAGAACTTGGCTCAGCAGAGAGAGACGGGCCGCCAGCTGCAGGCGGCGCTGAGCGAGTCGTTGACTCAGGCCAACAGTCAGCAGCTCCAGTGGCAAGAAGACAAGGGCCATCTTCTCCAGGCCTTGAGCCAGATCACCAGCAGCCTGGAGGAGATGAAAGTGGTCCCCAAGCCCAAGAAACTCTCCTTCAGGAAGAGAGTCGCTCAGTTCTTCAGGCGATCCGGAGGACAGTAAACCGGCTCGATGCCGGCTCACACCCGGCGTGTTCTGGTAACACGCCGGGTGTGAGCCGGCGGAGGTGAGGATGGAGGTTTGAGAAATGGAGGCCGAACTAAAGGAGTTTCTCCAGAAGGAGTCAACGAGGTCAGTGACCTAGAGGAGGAGAAATGTCTTTCTTCAGTTCTCCAGGTGAGCTGGAGGACATGGAGTGTTCAGGTAGCACGACATGGCCTCCAGCTGACTGGAGGACTGAAGAGAGACGGAGTGTTGTGGTGACACGACGAGGACCCAGAAAGAGGAGGAGGAGGAGATGGAGAGGAGGAGGAGATGGAGAGGAGGAGGACATGTAGTGTTCAGGTAGCACGACATGGCCTCCAGCTGACTGGTGAGATGAAGAGAGACGTGGATCCAGAAGCCAAACTCCACGGTTAAAGCTTTAAGGAGGAGGAGGAGGAGATGGAAAGGAGGAGATGAAGAGGAGGAGATGGAAAGGAGGAGATGAAGAGGAGGAGATGGAAAGGAGGAGATGAAAAGGAGGAGATGGAAAGGAGGAGATGAAGAGGAGGAGATGGAGAGGAGGAGATGGAAAGGAGGAGATGAAGAGGAGGAGATGGAAAGGAGGAGATGAAAAGGAGATCGAAAGGAGGAGATGAAGAGGAGGAGATCGAAAGGAGGAGATGAAGAGGAGGAGATGGAAAGGAGGAGATCGAAAGGAGGAGATGAAAAGGAGGAGATGGAAAGGAGGAGATGAAGAGGAGATGGAAAGGAGGAGATGGAAAGGAGGAGATGAAGAGGAGGAGATGGAGAGGAGGAGATGGAAAGGAGGAGATGGAAAGGAGATCGAAAGGAGGAGATGAAGAGGAGGAGATCGAAAGGAGGAGATGAAGAGGAGGAGATGGAAAGGAGGAGATCGAAAGGAGGAGATGAAAAGGAGGAGATGGAAAGGAGGAGATGAAGAGGAGATGGAAAGGAGGAGATGGAAAGGAGGAGATGAAGAGGAGGAGATGGAGAGGAGGAGATGGAAAGGAGGAGATGGAAAGGAGATCGAAAGGAGATGAAGAGGAGGAGATGGAAAGGAGGAGATGGAAAGGAGGAGATGAAGGAGGAGATGAAAAGGAGGAGATGGAAAGGAGGAGATGAAGAGGAGATGGAAAGGAGGAGATGGAAAGGAGGAGATGAAGAGGAGGAGATGGAGAGGAGGAGATCGAAAGGAGGAGATGGAAAGGAGATCGAAAGGAGGAGATGAAGAGGAGGAGATCGAAAGGAGGAGATGAAGAGGAGGAGATCGAAAGGAGGAGATGAAGAGGAGGAGGAGATGGCCACGGCAAAAGGGGGCACAGGAGTCTGGGGCGGTGACGGGACACAGGAACTGAAGTCGGCCGGGGCGTGTTTTTCCTCTGGCGGGGGGGAACAGGAGTCTGGGGCGGCGACGGGACACGGAGGAGGAGGAGGAGAGGAGGAGATGGACATGGAGAGGAGGAGAGGAGGAGATGGAGATGGAGAGGAGAAGGAGGAGGAGGAGAGGAGATGGCCACGGCAACAGGGGGCACAGGAAAAAAAGTCCCTTGTAACGGTTCTCCTGGTTCGCTGGACGGGGTTGGATCCCCTGACGTGTCGGAGGAGAACCTCTTGTGTTCCACGGAGTTCTTATTATTCCCTTCGGAATGTTTCCCTTTGGGGCTTCATCATATCCCAGAAGTTGTTAAACAAACACAGAAAAGCTCCGGATCGTGAAGTTGGACTGAGGCGGAGTCCACACTCTCCAGGGCCCCATGAGGGCCTCTCTTAATAAAATATACTTTCCACTTTTATTACCATATTTTTGACTCATTTGTATTTATTTATTTCTTACCTTGTAATTTTGTTTAGTCGGAGGACCCAGCAATACCAGCTTTTCATTGTACAAATAACTAGTTATATGTGCACATGACATTAAAATATCTTGAATTAATTTGATATAATATACACATCAAATTATTGTTTACCATATTTATGTTTATTGTTTTTGTCCATGTTTAATGTTATGCAACCTACTTGGCCAATAACTAACTGGTATTAACGAAGCCAGTGGAAGTGTGTTTACTTTTTATTGCACGATTCAACAGACGTGAAATCCTGCAGAAAAGTGTTTCATCACTGCATCAAGAAAAACAAAGAAAAAACAAAAACATACAGAGAAATAGTATGATATTTACAATAGATGCATCACTATTACCACTTATACATTATGTACATATTAGTCTCTGGTTTTGCTATGACAGTAGTTACAGAGTGAAACCTCTACTCACACGTTACACTTCAGCTCTACATTACAGTGCTTACAAAAATAACTGGCTGGGCTACATTCACTCGACACGCGTCGCGGTTAGGGTACCGACAAAGTCCAAAAGCACTCGTACGAGACTCGCCGCACCTCTAGACGCGTCGCATTCACACGCCTCGCGGGAAAAGTGAAAAACACACACACAAAAAAGGTGCAGTTATGAAAACAAGAAAATAAAATCGCTTTTGGAGATGTTCTAAAAAGGAAGAAAGAAGCTAGTGGCCTAAAAAAAAGGAAAACGTCCGTCTGGAGTGATTCAGATTCTACGATGAAAACAGTTCCCGGCGTCGCTGAAGAAAATCACGTCGCAAACTCCTAAAAGAAAAACTCCCCGACAGCATGAAATGTAAACGTCCCGTTAGCTTAACGCAGACTCCAATACGACATCTGAGACAAACGGTCACGGTTTTCATCCGGTATCTCCAAATAACGCAAAGACGAAAGGGAGAGCTTTTGGGAGATTTATTTTTTTGCTTCACCGACATGCATCCGAAAGCTTCTCGTACGCTGGCCCTTTAAGACCCGGTTGACTAGCGAAGATCGTGAAAGAACATTTGTTTTCTCCGATTTTCGCGTGACTTGGTAACTACGGGTAACTACGGGGGAAAGCGAGTCCGTGGTTTTCGTGACCCTCTCGTGGTTTTCGTGACCCTCTCGTGGCGCTTCATGTCAACCTTCTCGGATAGTAGCCAACGCTAGAGCGGTCAACGCCGGGCAGAACGCAGCGTGGTTCTCCTCGTGTAAACGACGTATACGTCGAGAAATCCGTCTCGTCCGACTTCTGATAAATAAAAACTCGACCCTCCAAAAAAAAAAAAAAAAAAAGGGGGCGTTCTTCATTTGTCCGTTGAGCTCGCCCGCTTCGACCGCCGGTCGGCCGTCGCTCGGCACGGAAAAGGAGAAACCGTTCGAGCGGACGCCAACGTCTAGTCAAACGTCCCCTAGGGCTACGGAACCGAGGCGTCTCAAGTCAATCTGACGGATGTATATATAATATATATAAATAAAAACATTTGGCAACCTGTTGGACGTCTCGCACTATTCCAGTACTATTATTTTGGTCTTCGATATACACGTATAGAGAAATAGATCGTTTGTGGAGTGAAGGAACGACAGAGATTCACTTTCATCTCGAGTCGGTTCGGCTTCTTTTCTGCGGACTTTAGTGAATCTAGAGACTTCAAACAAACAGAAAGAGTAAATTAAAGAACGAGAAGAGGAAGCAGGAGCCGACGTTCTGTGACCTTCGCCCTGCGGCTCTGAGGGAACGAATAAAAGAAGTTTAAAAAGGTCAAAGGTGGAGGAGGAGGAGCAGCTTTCCCTGCTGATGAAGAGGAGCAGGGTCTTGATTGGTATGACATTATTACGTGTGGGGGGGAGGGGGGGGTCATGAAGGTGGAAGCAGGCATCAAAGAGTCTAGTTTGGTCTTTTGGATTTCCGAGGGGAGGGCCAAAGGTCAAAGGTCACTTTTAGGCCTCTGCCGCTTTCCTCTTGGAGCGTTTCGCTTTCACCTCGACGACGTCCGCCTTCCTGGAGCCTTTGGGGGGGCGGGCGGCGGCGGCGGCCTTGGCGGTCCCGTTGGCGGTCCCGTTGGCCTTGGCGTTCCCGTTGGTCGCGTTGGCCTTGGCGGTTCCGTTATTCCCGTTGGCCTTGGCGGTCCCGTTGGCCTTGGCGGTCCCGTTGGCCTTGGCGGTCCCGGTGGCGCCCGGCTCCTGGGGGCCGGGCCCCTCCGGCTCCTCGTGCTCCTGGCAGCACAGCTGCCCCGTGGGGGGCCAGGAGCGCAGCGCCCCCTCCTGGTGAGCCTTGCAGAAGGAGTTGGGGCAGAGCTGGCAGAAGGCCTCCGAGTTCTTCCCGCAGACGTCGCAGTGGTGCCAGGGGCAGTCCCAGCGGCCTGCGGGGGGGGGGGGGGGGTAAGACGGCGAGGTCAGAACACGGCGGGGAGACCCCGGTGGACTCAGAGCGCCGGACGGAGACGGAAAGAAAGCCGTCGGAAAAAAGGTGTTATCGGAAAGTTAGACGGAGATCGGCGTTTCCCCCCCGAGGCGTGCAGCTTGTTTGGGGGATTTTTATGAAGATCCACCAACAACGGCCGGGGAAATACTGGAGATACCGAGCTGAACCTCTGAAATATAAACGATTTAATGCCTTTACAATAAAAACATTTATTTCTATAAGCACGTTTTAGGAAGCCGTTTGATTTCTCATCAACACATTAGGAAGAACATAAATGACAATAAATGAAAATACGTGGTCATATGCATGTTTAACACATTTTTGGGGTGAACAGAAATGATTTAACACGGAGACACGAGTTTCATTTATTATCAATAAGCGCGCAAAGAAATACTGTTGGAGCTATTTAAGTTTACATTTGTATTTAGGTTATATTTATATTATTATTTATTGCTTATTTAGGTTATATATGTTTTATTACTTAGGTTATATTTTTATTATTATTTAGGTTATTTTTTATTATTATTTAGGTTATATTTTTATTATTATTTATTGCTTATTTAGGTTATATATTTTTTATTATTTAAGTTATATTTTTATTATTATTTAGGTTATTTTTTAATTTTTATTTAGTGCTTATTTAGGTTATATTTTTATTATTATTTAGGTTATTTTTTTATTTTTATTTAGTGCTTATTTAGGTTATATATTTATTATTATTTAGGTTATATTTGTATTATTATTTATTGCTTATTTAAGTTATATTTTTATTATTATTTAGGTTATATTTTTTTTATTATTATTTAGGTTATATTTTTATTATTATTTAGGTTATATATTTTTTATTATTTAAGTTATATTTTTATTATTATTTAGGTTATTTTTTAATTTTTATTTAGTGCTTATTTAGGTTATATTTTTATTATTATTTAGGTTATATTTGTATTATTATTTATTGCTTATTTAGGTTATATTTTTATTATTATTTAGGTTATATTTTTTTTATTATTATTTAGGTTATATTTTGGTATGTTAGCTGTTTATTTCGATAGTTGTAGTTTAGTTTACTATATTTAGTTGTAGGTTCACTGATTGGGTAACACTGGGCACCTGTGGTTCTATGTAGAGGTGGGGAGGCTCAGGACCAGCATGCACCTGGGTGGCCGATGGCGTTTTACCACGGTGAAGAGCGTCAGCGTTTAGTTCGTTTGTATAATAAATGATCAGAATCAACGTAGCGGAATGGACGTTGCTTTTCTTTTGCCTGCGTCAGCGGCGGTTTGATTTATAGTTTTGTGTGATTTCGTACGACTACACTACGAGAACAGGAACGCGTGAACATCTGCGGCGGCGTTGCTTACCGAAGGGCCTCTTGGCGAGGTTGAGGCAGGTCAGGTGGTACGCCTTGCTGCAGGTCTTCTTCCCGCAGAGCACCAGCTGCCCTCCGTCTCCGCAGCGGAAGCAGTCGTCGTCGGACTTCTTCTTCCCCTCGGGTTTCCTCCTCTTGTACTTCCTCTTCAGCCGCTTGGCCTTCGGCTCGGCCGCCGGGCCGTTGGCGTTCTGCGGAGGAGAGAAAGATGAAGATGACAGTGAGCGACGCGTGCGTGTAGACGGCCACGCTCGCCAGGTATTCTGTGAGCAGGTGGTCGTTAACTTTTACATCTCTAAACTTGCCTCAAATCAGCCTTTCAAAGTCCTCCAATCGGCTTTGAATATGATAAATGATATGATAAATGATATGATATAATGTGATATTCCTTTATTCGTCCCACAGTGGGGACATTTTAAAAATCACAGCAGCGGTGCACATCAGAGCATTAATAAAAAATAAATATAAAACACAAAAGTGTGTGTGTGTGTAAACTACATCTACAAACTAAAAAAAAATAAAAATACTAAAAACTAAATATACAGGGGGAAAATAAAACTAAAAACATCTTTTCCAACTACATCTGGATTAAAACACAGATTATCACTTCAGTGGCTCTTAAATATCTTATTGTGGTACTTTTGTAGTTCGACTATGATGAGGAAATGTTACTTTCTGTATTCTTGTTGTTCTTAGTTTGTACTCTAGGTTTAGATGCACTTATTGTAAGTCTCTCTGGATAAAAGCGTCTGCTAAATGACATGTGATGTGATAAAAAAAATAAAGTAAAGTGCCGAGTAAAGTGCAGAGTTTGCCAGGATCTGCAGCGATCGGCTGCATCTTGTGCAGCCTGACGGCAGCAGGATGAAGGACTTGTGGTTCCTCTCCTCAGACACCGGGGAGGAACCAACAAATGAATAGAATATGAATTTAAAATCAATAGAAATGAACCCGGAATTTGCAAACGCACAATTTGCATTAACGTCTCCAAAAGACCCTCAGGGTTCTTACACATTTTGACCAGTGGATTTCCAGGACTTTTCACCAAATTTCCATGGCCAAACTGAAAATCTCAGTATAGACATGAACATTTTAGAAAATGTTGCGTATTGAGAGCGTACCCCGGCTTATATTTCGAGCGTCTTTCTTTAAAAAACACGTAAATTATTTCAAATCCGGTGTAAATTAACATGTAATTATAACACATTTCCATGACTTTTCCAAAACTTTTATGATTTAACTTTTTTCCATCACTTTTCCAGACCTGGAAATGACCATTTTGAAATGCCATGACCTTTCCAGGTTTTCCATGACCGTAGAACCCTGACCCTGCTTCGCTCTGCTAGTGAACCAGTGGCCGTGGTTCCAACGCTCACCTTGGGTCGGTCGCCGAGGAAGCCGCTGCAGTTGGGAGCGCCGCAGCGGCAGACCGTCTTCTCGTTCCCGAGGCAGTCCAGGTTGTAGTTGAAGGTCAGCTCCGTGCCTGGAACGCAACAACGCAAACGCACATTTAGGTGGAAGAGATTTTCGGCGGCTTAAAGAGCTGATTTGTTGAACCCCCCCCCCCCCCCCCCCTCCCCCCCCGACTCGTCTTCACCTTCCGGGACGTCGCACACGGCGAAGAGGCCGACCCGCGTGTCGCCGTTCACCGTCCACTTCTGCGTCTCGCAGTTGGGCTGACAGCTGTGGTTCATGAAGCGGGAGTAGTTCCCCTTGGGCCCGGCGTCAATGATGCGGTCCTGAGAACCACGAGAGGACGTTAAGTTAATCTATACTGGGTTACATGTCATTACATCACATGTCATTACATTACATCACATGTCATTACATTACAAGTCATTACATTATATTACATAACGTGTCATTTAGCAGACGCTTTTATCCAAAGAGACTTACAATAAGTGCATCTAAACCTAGAGTACAAACTAAGAACAACAAGAATACAGAAAGTAACATTTCCTCAACATAGTCAAACTACAAAAGTACCACAATAAGATATTTAAGAGCCACTGAAGTGATAATCTGTGTTTTAATCCAGATATAGTCTAAAGGTGTGTTTTTAGTTTCCGGTGAAGCTGTAGAGACTTCCTGGGTTCGTACACATTTTGACCAGTGGATTTCCAGAACTTTTCCAGGACTTCAAACCAAATTTCCATGAGCAAACTGAACATAAACAATTTAGAGAATGCTTATATTTTGAGCGTCTTTTCTTAAAAAAAAAAACATATTAATTATTTCAAACTCGCCGTAAATGAACATGTGATTACAACTCATTTCCATGACTTTTCCCAAACTTTTATGATTTAAATTTTTTCCATGACTTTTCCAGGCTTGGAAATGACCATTTTAAAATTCCAGGACGTTTCCAGGTTTTCCATGAGCGTACGAACCCGGTCTATATCTGTATCACAGTTTGTAATCGAGTTTCTTGTACCAGCGTTACAACATAATTATCAGAATCAGAATCAGAATGTATTTTATTGCCAAGTAGGTTTACACCCACCTGGAATTTTCTTTGGTGTGTATGGTGCATACAGAACATGACATAAAAACACAAAAGATACTGTACAGTAAGTAAAATATTAGAATATAAAATAAGTAGAATATAAAATAAGTAGAATATAAAATACAATCACAGTATACTGTGATTGTGACTGCCATTGCCTTTATATCAGGCATACATGTCAGGCTGCACAACAAACTGCAGCAGATCACTGGAGATCATGACAAACTCGGCACTTTAATTTGTTTTCCCTCAGTATATTTGTTTTCCCTCAGTATATTTGTTTTCCCTCAGTATATTTAGTATTAGTATTTAGTTTTGTGTTTTATATTTATTTTCATTGATGCTCTGATGTGCATCGCTGCTGTGATTTTTGAAATTTCCCCACTGTGGGACGAATAAAGGAATATCACATCATATTCATATTTTTTGTATTTAGTATTTTGTATTTTAGTCTTTAGTATTGTGTTTTATTTTTCATTAATGCTCTAATGTTGTGATCGCTGCTGTGATTCTGAAATTTCCCCACTGTGGGACAAATAAAGCTATATATCACACCATATTCCATACCATTATCTTTAAACAGGTGTATTTGTGGTATTCACTTCTGTAATGCTACAGTTGCTTTTCATGTAACACTCCCAATGCAATACCAGTCTGTTGATCTGGCTCCCAGTACAAACGGCTCCGCTGACGGTAAACAGCGGCCGACTCGCTGCGGAGCGCCGGCCGGAGCGCCGGCCGGAGCGCCGCCGGGTCACCGACCTTGTCGATGGTGAGCATGTAGAAGTCCGTGATGTTGTTCTCGTGGGCGTACTTGATCCTCGCCCGGCACTCCTCCTCGTCGATCAGCTCCCCGATGTACTCGTTCACAAACTCGCCCTGTTGGAGAGAGCAGAGCGGCGACGGGTTGAGAGGAGGAATGGCCCCGGGGCGGTCGCCACGGTAACCGTTTGAAGTAAAATACTCTTTAGAATTAGGCAAAAGTAGTATTCAGGGTTCTTACACATGTCGACCAGTGGATTTCCATGATTTTTCCAGGACTTTATATCCAGATTTTAGTTTTGTAATGGAAATTTTTCTTTTTTTTTAGAAAATGTAGTATATAGAGTATGGAGGACTCAAAATGACATAAGTATAAATAAATATATAAATAAATAAATGCATGAATAAATATAGAAATAAATAAATACATGCTTAAATAAATGTATAAATGCTTAAATACATGTATAAATGCTTAAATAAATGTATAAATGCTTAAATAAATGTATGAATAATTAAATACCAGAATGAACGAATACAAGTTATAAATCAACAGGACATCATTAAATAAATAGATTTCTACATTTCTGTATTTCTTCATTTATTTCTTTCTCTATTTATGTGTCCACACGTATTTCTTCATTTATTTATGTGTGACATTTACGTGTCCGTATATTCAAATGAGCTGGGCGGTCCGAACCTCTGTCTAAAGCCTGATTGACAGGACTTTTCCAGGCCTGGAAATGACCATTTTAAAATTCCATGACTTTTCCAGGTTTTCCATGACCGTACGAACCCTGAGTATTTCTTATTTTATATACAAAATATACATATAAGAAACAGAAACAGTGACTGTTTTATATTTCACTTTGTGCACAGTCACTGTTTCTTTCTTATATTTATATTTTATTCTCGTGTGCTTTAGTTTATTGCTGCTACTGTAACAACAAATTTCCCCTTGGGGATTAATAAAGTATCCATCTATTTATCTTTAGTAAAACAAAAAGAAGATTCACTTTCTGCGTGTCCATTTCTCGCCTTTTGTGACGCCGATACACGAATATCACCTCGCTGATGCGTCTAACAAGGATCTTACACATTTTGACCGATGGATTTCCAGGACTTTTCCATGAATTTACCATGACTTTAAACCAAATGTCCATGACCAAAGTGAAACTCGGAACATTTAGCGTATTGAGAGATATCGCCGGCTTATATTTCGAGCGTCTTTCTTTATAAAACATATTAATTATTTCAAACTTGGCGTAAATAACTCATTTCCATGACTTTTCCCAAACTTTTATGATTTGAGTTTTTTCCATGACTTTTCCAGGCCTGGAAATGACCATTTTAAAACTCCATGACTTTTCCAGGTTTTCCATGACCGTACGAACCCTGGTCTAATTTCAAGTGGTTGAAATATGGATTCACGCACAGAATTCAACAAACGCCCGACTCCTCCCACGTGTCCGTGACGAAGACGTCGTTTCGGTTTTGGACATTTACGTCGGAGCGGTCCGCCTCTCGCCTCTCAATTCAGTTTATTTGTATAGCCCAGTTTCACAAATTACAAATTTGTCTCAGAGTGCTTTACAATCTGTACACATAGACATCCCTGACCTTTGACCTCACATCGGACCAGGAAAAACTCCCAAATAACAAAAAAAGGGAAGAACCCTTCAGGAGAGAACAGAGGAGGATCCCTCTCCAGGATGGACAGAACAATAGATGTCATGTGACCAGAAGGACAGATTTAGAGTTAAAACACATTCAAGGAATCTGACAGTTTATCAATAGTTCATATTTAGGCATATTCTCGCCTCTCGCCTCACCTTCTTGATGTCCCGCAGAGAGATCAGGCCCCAGCCCTTGCCGGGCGCCTTGATGATCTTGGTCTCCGGGTAGAGGCGCTTGGTGAAGTCCTGGTTGCAGCAGCGCTCCCCGCTGGGACACACCTGCGGGTGGCACTCGTACTGCAGCATGCGGTTCAGGCACTCCGACTCGAAGCCGCACGGCCGCTCGTCCGCCGGCTTGCAGTTACACTTGGGGATCTCGGAGACGTCCGCCGTGTAGACCTGGACTCGACCGAAGGGCTTGTTCACCTGAGAGGAGGCAACAAAACACCGGAGGGTGACTTCCATCTGCTCATATGAAGGTAGCAGGGTTCTTACACATGTTGAACTATGAAATTCCAGGACTTTTCCATGACTTTAAACTAAATGTCCAGGACCAAACTGAAATCTCGGGTTTATACATGAAAAAATAAGAACATTGAGTATTTAAACAATGTGAATTCCAAAGTATACATTTAATTAAACAAATGAATAAGGGATAACATTATTCAAGAATAAACATTTGCTTCCCGAGCTACGGCCATCGAACTTTCCGGTTACGGTGCGTTCACTTGCAACGCGGGAAAAAAAGAAAATTGCGCCGCCAGTATGAGAGCGTACGCCGGCTTATACTTTTCCAAAACTTTTGCTGATTTCAGTTTTTTCCAGGACTTTTCCAGGCCTGGAAATGACCATTTTAAAATCCCATGACTTTTCCAGGTTTTCCGTGACCGTGCGAACCTTGGAAGTAGTAATTCATAAACTGTTTACACGTGTGACCTGGATATTTAGGTCGGTCACGTTCAACACGTATTCAAACAAAAAGAGACAAACGTTCAGATTTCACACCTTGATAAACTTGTATGGCGGCGGCTTCCGGCTGTTCTCCTGCGCCTCCTTGGCCTCTCGTTTGATCTTTATCTCCTTGAATCGAGCTTCGGCCTCCAGCAGAGCTTCAGAAACGAGACGGGGAAGAGGCTCAATACATTTCATCTCTGGAAACATTCGCTCTACGTGAAAACCGACAGCGATCGGTGTAATTTCAAAACCAGAGAATCTGGAGAAAGAGGTTTGCTTTTCTAGATCGCCTTTATCTTCTTTTTGACATATTGCACACTACCGTTCAAAAGTTTGGGGTCACTTGGAAAAAAGAAAAACAGCACTGTTTTTTCCAATGAAAATGACATTAAATGAATCATAAATACTCTCTCTACATAGTTAATGTGTACATGACTATTCTCTGTTGTTTAATGAAGTCTCTACAGAGGTGTGTAGAGGCCCATCTCCATGTTCTAGTGGTACATTGTGTTATCGCCTTAGAAGACGAGCAGAGGGGTAGAACCCCCTTGAAAAGCTTTAAAAAAATAACTTTTTATTTTGCATTTTCCACAAACAGACTATTCCTTGACATTGAAACTCTTTGTATGTGAGCGCAGCTGAAAACAGTTATGCTGGTGAGAGAAGCTCTAAAACTGGCCTTCCTTTGAGCCACAAGAAGAACAACATTAATGTTTACAATGAAAATCATTATTTAATTTTGTATTAATCTTGTGTTCATTTAATAAATAAAAGTGTGAGTTTTCATGGAAAACACAACACTTCCTCGGTGACCCCAAACTGTTGAACGGTAGTGTATATGATGCAAACAAGTAAACATGAACTCAAACTGTAAATGCAAAAAGAGAATCCTGTGCATTTTTTGTGACTAAACAATCGATTATAGAAAATCGATGTTCTTTTAGCAGGTTGTCTAGATCAGTGGTTCTCAACCTTTGTTCAGTGATGTACCCTCTGTGAAATACTTTTCAGTGAAGTACCCCCTAACCAGTGCAAATAATCTTTGGTAAAAAAAAAAGTAGTAATATACAGCAGTGTTTCCCCTAGGTTTAATTAAATTAAAATTGCCTACTTAATATAAAACTCAGTTTATGAACTTACACTTGTGTTTTATTGAATATTTATTAAATAACTATTTTTAAAGGATTTTTTAATGGATGCCAATTTTAAATAGATTTTTTTTTTTAAATCTCACGTACCCCCTGGAGTGCCTTCATGTACCCCCAGGGGTACGCGGACCCCCGCTTGAGAACCACTGGTCTAGATCGTTACCGTTCTTGAAGACCTTGCCGATGCCGGTCCTCTGGTGCTTGCTGCCTCGGTCTCCCTCCATGTAGGGAAACACTCGGCCCTGGTGGGTCCAGAAGTAGTCCTTGGAGCCAAAGAAGAAGACCGGGAACTCTCCGATCTCGTGGCGAAGGTGCTGGATGTTGGTGGGGATGCTTCTGGGGTGGTGGATCTCTGCAGGCCACCATCTGAGAGGCATCAAAAAAGAAAAAGAAAGTGTGAGTCGAGGTCACAAGGGAGCGCAACTCGGTACCCGTGTCTCCGTTTCTCTGACCTGTAGGTTCCCAGTTTGACCCATATGATGTCTTTGTATTTGGGTTTCTTTCCGGCCCGGCAGTCGTTGCAGAACCAGCTCCCGTCGGGCATCGCGATGTTCAAGCAGTCGGGGTGGAAGGCGGCGGGGCACGACTCGCAGCACAGCAGCTGGCCTCCTGCAACGCGAGAGGGAGGGGCCGAACCGTTAGGCACGAGCGGGGAAGCGGCGGCGGCGCCGAGGCGGCGGAGCGAGGGCGATAGAAAACCAGCGCAGTAAAACTCAGACGGCAGCCAGAAGCACTGCCTCGCCCTCACTCGTTCCCCCGGGCAGCAGGCAGAGCGTTCCAGATGTGAGGCTGAGGGACAAAGAGGGAGGCCCGGTACCGGCGGCTCAGCGGGAATTACTTCTCGTTTTGCACGACATGAAACTCTGTTTAAAACAAAATATGCAAATGTTATACATTTATTTCCATTTCTTTTATCTCAAAGTTTAATCATCTTCTGCTCTTGCAAAGCAAAACCAGTTTCAATTGAGACTAGAATGACGACGTCCTCCTCCATCAGTGAGGTGCAAAGCACAACAAAGTCCTCTGCAGATTAAAATGGTTAAAAGCAAATAAATAAATCAGTTTTGTTTCATTAATATTTGGAAGATAAATTGTTTAAAAACAGCATATTGTCATGATATTCATGAGTGAGACGACTTCTGCCGTCCTCCAATAACAGGAGGACTTTGTTTGAATAAAATATTCAAGTCCCCCAGTCTATAACTTTTGCTAAATAATAACATATATTTGAAGTAATTAGGATCAGGATTTTACATGCGGTTGTTGGCTAATGATGAGTCATAAGTTGATTGATTAATCGGATATATTTTACACTTCATTTAATGTTATTCTATTTAGAGTCAAAATTCTGCTAGTCAGTAAACATCCATATAATAATCAATATTCATCACTCTGAAAACTCAGTTTTGGTTATTTAACACAAGAGATTTAAAAAAATAATAATAATAAATAATAACTTTATTTATATAGCACCTTTAAAAACAACGTTTACAAAGTGCTCTACAGAGAGTCAAATGGAATAGTAAGAAACAAATATCACATTTAAATATATATATTAAGTACAAAACAGACAAACTAAATTAGGGGAACCAAAGTCCTGCATAAAAAGACGACGTCACTTAAACACTGTTCTATAAAAATGGGTTTTAAGAAGTGATTTAAAAGAAGTCACTGATTCCGCAAGCCTCATCCTCTGGTAGTCGTTTCAAAGACGAGGGAATCTGACGGCAAAAAGCACGGTAAACTTTTGATTCAAGCCTCGACTTTGGAACGGCCAGAAAGAAAGAGTGGAGAAGAAAAAAAGCGAGCCATATGTACCCATAATGGCCAGCAGGTGGCCCCTTTTGGCGGTTTGAGTTTACCTTTGGAGCAGACGAAGCACCAGCTGACGTTGACGTGGCTGTGGTGGCTGTAGCCCTTCTTGGCGTTGAAGTGGTTGGTGCAGACGATGGCCGTGTTGGTGATCATCTGGCTGCCCGCAGCCACACACAGGTCGCCCACGTGGTACGCCAGGGGGCAGCGCAGGCAGCGCATCAGCCGGCCTGCGAATCAGAGAGAGAGAGGGGGACCCCGGATTAGAGACCCGGCCATGGCGAGGGGCGAGCGGGACGGCGAGACGAGGCGGAAACTGAAACGTACATCTCACATCGTCACACACGGCCAAGTAGCATAACAAAAAAGGAGATTATTCCTGTATCAAGTTCAATGCTTTGCAAAATGCAGCCTGGCTTTTTGAAGAACTATTTATATTATTTCAGAAAGTTGTTCCCTTTATTCTCCATGCGTGAAGCTGTGATGGTCAAACTATAGTTTTATAGTTTTCTTCTCTGGACATCAAACACTGTAACATTATTTTTTTATTTTGACACTGAACAGATCTCCAATGTCCGGATGCTGCTGGCTGATAAAGACACTCGTGATGGGGTTTCTTTACAGGTACTTAAATGTCCTTCCCACACCAAAAAAACAAAAGTCCATGACCAAACTGAAATCTCGGTATAAACATGAACATTTGAGAAAATCTTGCGTATCGAGAGCGTACGCCGGCTTATATTTTCAGCGTCTTTCTTTAAAAAACATTAATTATTTCAAACTCGGCGTAAATGAACATGGGATTATAACAAACTTTTATGATTTACGTTTTTTCCATTACTTTTCCAGGCCTGGAAATGACCATTTTTAAAAATTCCATGACTTTTCCAGGTTTTCCATGACCGTACGAACCCCGACTATAACATTATTTTTTTGACACTGAACAGATCTCCAATGTCCGGATGCTGCTGGCTGATAAAGACACTCGTGATGGGGTTTCTTTACAGGTACTTAAATGTCCTTCCCACACAGCTTTACAAAAGCAGAAAGGCCTAAGAGGATTACAGAAAGTGCAACTGGCTTCCTATAATGAATGTTAATGTGTGATCTTAACTTTTGGCAACTAGCGCATGGATCCTTTATCTCACAACCCACAAAACCACGAACTCCAACGGTCTCAGCAGTAAAGGAAAAGTCTCCGGCGGCGCACCTTTGGTGGACTTCTGCTTGGTGCGGCAGCCGTAGTGGCAGCTCAGGCAGGCGTGGAGCGGGCAGCGGAAGCCCTTGTTGTCGAACACCGTGAGGGGGTTGAGGCGGATGCACGCCTCGTGGTAAAACTTTCCGCATTGCGGGACGTGGCAGCGCCGCGCGGCGCCGTCCGGCTGCTTGCAGGTGAAACACGAGTGAATTCCTGAGTGGGAGGAACGGGAAGGGGAGAGAGCCGTGAGAAACGTTCAACCCACTCTCAGCCCTTAAAAGCACTATCGTTGATGGGTGATGATCACTTAGAAAGGAAATATATACGCAACTATGTCACCGGACTGTATTTCTTTACTCTATGGAAAATGATCTCTCCCTGCTTCATTTATAGTTTTGTTACTATGGTATCGTTTGTGTTTCTTTATTTGCATATGTGCTTATTTTCATTGTTGTCTTTTACTTCTCTGTATACAAAGAATCTGGAAAATTGAAATATGTGTATGTGAGATTTTGAACACTAATAAAATACAAATAAATATATATACAGAAATGATCAAACCGCATGGATAAAACTCCAATATTGCAAGAATCTTGAAACACGCGACAATAATAAGAAAGAAAGAGACGAAGCGGTCGTTTCGCCCCCAGGCGGATGGTCGTCTCCTCACCTGTGCTGCACTCCTGACACAGAAGCTTCTCGTCCGGTTTCGATGACGGGCCGAGGCAGTGGAGGTGAAACATGCCGCAGCATTGGCCTTCACAGGGCACCAAGTCCTCACCGGCCTGCTCACACATCTGTAGGGGAAACAAAATACAGGTATTAAAACACAGGAAGCGATTGAGACGAATCAGTGCATGTGGAAGATTGAGATGGACATTTCTATTACTGTTATAAAGTGGAACCAAGATGAAAACACGTCTCTACCCCAGGAATGATGATACAAGGTGTGTGACCCAGTGTGTTTATACAAGATCACATTGTGACGGCATGTTTGTATGTACACTACCGTTCAAAAGTTAGGGGTCACCGAGAAAATGTTGCGTCTTCCATGAAAACTCACACTTTTATTTATTAAATGAATACAAGATTAATACTAAATATAGTCAAGACATTGACAAGGTTATAAATAATGATTTTCATTGTAAATATTAATGTTGTTCTTCAAACTTGTGGCTCAAAGGAAGGCCAGTTTTAGAGCTTCTCTCACCAGCATAACTGTTTTCAGCTGCGCTCACATGAAAAGGGTTTCAATGTCAAGGAATAATCTGTTTGTGGAAAATGCAACATAAAAAGTTATAATTTTTTTTTGAAGGATTTCAAGGGGGTTCTACCCCTATGCTCGCCTTCTAAGGCAATAACACGATGTACCACTAGAACATGGAGATGGGCCTCTACACGCCTCTGTAGAGACTTCATTAAAAACAGAGAATAATCATTTACACATTAACTATGTAGAGAGAGTATTTATGATTAATTTAATGTAATTTTCATTGGAAAAAAACAGTGCTTTTTTTCTTTTTTCTAAGTGACCTCAAACTTTTGAACGGTAGTGTAAAAACAAGGGAAGCAGCATTTCCCCCCAGAAGTGTCCAACATTTAAATAACGCGTCCGTTGGTTCAACTCAACGACCGACCTGGCAGACAAACTCTTTCTTCCGTTCGCCCTTTTTTGTCCCGTCTAAGCTGTCGCTCGGAGAATCCGGACGTCCTTCGCTTCCAGAGCCCTGCAGCAAACGGGGGAGACGATGAATAAACGAGACGGGGCCGAGTCACACGAAGAACAACCGAACGTCTCAAAGGTTATGCTTGAAGACAACTCGGACCACTGGACAAATGTATGTAATTTTGAATTAATGCAATAAAAAAAAATGCACTGGAGGACTTTGTTTTTAAATAACACCAATGTGTAAAGTTCAACCAGATTAAGATTGGCGGCTCCTGAGCACTCGGTAATAATCTGGGGTTATTGCCCCTCACCTCGGGATCCGGACACGGGGCGACCCGCCTTCTCTTTGCCTTGGAGGGCGTTGTCTCGTTCCCTCCGTCCTGCTTCCTTTTCCTCCTACGCTTTGGTTTCTCTGCCTCTTCGTCTTCTGTGAAGACAAAGTGTGTGGACAGAGACGAATGAGTACACAACAAAAAGACTCGCAACAAACCTGAGAGGTTTTAGTTGTGGCTTTGATGTCCTCTGCAGACCAACAAGGTGGCTTACCGGTGATGACAGCTTTAGACTTTGTTATCCTCTTCTTGATTTTTGTTAAATCTTTGTTGGCGTTCTTCCTCCTCCTCTGCTTTTTGTCTGTTCCTTCTGAAGTAGAGTCCTGGGAAGGCAAGTGATGAACACAAGAATCAACACTTCATCGCAAAGTGCTTATAATCCATTTTAGTACTGATGTAGTTAAAAAAGACAAATTAGGAGAACACGCCACGCTGCAGCATTTTAAATATTAAATATCGCTGATGCATTCTTAGCAAGGAATCCCGAGTCTCCACTCATGAGGTCCTTCCCATTGTCAGCTATTTATTAAAATATATACACTATATAAAAAATATGTCACTAGAGGGAGAACACACCTGCTTCTCTGCATCTTTGCTCGTTTTACGTTTCCTTTTGGACTGCTGAGCCTCGCCTGCTGCAGCGTCGGCCGGCGCCCCTTTAGACGTCTTCCTCTGCCGCCGCTTGACTAAGGAAAAACACATTTTAAAGTTTAAAATCCCTGATTTGGCATTTAACGGTTAGAACACAAAATGCTTTTCGAGTACCTTAATGATTCATTTAAAAAGCCCACACAACAAAAATGTACTATCTACACTACCGTTCAAAAGTTTGGGGTCACCCACCCAGACAATGTGGTGTTTTCCATGAAAACTCACACATGTATTATCAAATGAAATGCAAAATGAATATAAAATATAGTCGAGACATTGACAAGGTTTGACATAATCATTTTAATTTGAAATATTAATTTTGTTCTTCAAACTTGTGGCTCAAAGGAAGGCCAGTTTGATATCTTCTCTCACCAGCATAACTGTTTTCAGCTGCGCTAACATAAAAATGGTTTTCAAGGTTGTTTTTTTTACCCCTCTGCTAGTCTTCTAAGGCGATAACACACAGACTTCATTAAAAAAACAGAGAATAGTCATTTACCACACTAACAATGTATAGAGTGTATTTCTCATTAATAAATGTTATCTTCATTTTTTTTTTAAAGTGCTTTTCTCTGAAAAATAGACATTTCTAAGTGACCCCAAACTTTTGAATGGTAGTGTAGATACAAGCAATTCTAGAATATACTGGTCACGCGGTGATACATTCCACTATACGCCAACCACTTTATTTTACTAGCCACATGTGGCAGTTTAAAGCAGCAGACTCCACCGCTCTGCTAAACGCATACCAGCCATGCCCAGATTTAACAGACCCGGTACGGGTTGAAACTTTCAACCAACCTGGACCTGAAACTGGAAGTGAGACCGGCTCTGTCATGTCGTCTGTCGAAGAAACCAGCTTTGATTTCCTTTTCTTCACGGGGTCCGTTGCCGAGGTTCTCCTCCCCCTCGCCGTCTTTGTGGGAGCCGGCGCCTGTCTGGGCGTCCTCTTCCTCCTCTGAGGTGGGACTGTTGCAGCTGGTAGATCTGGTGAAGTGGTGGTGGGATCCTAAAAAGAAAACAACCAAACGCATCAAATGGCATCATCTTAAAAAAAGGCCAACTTCATCAGGCTGACGAAATACGATCTTGAAATTATCCTTTACGGTTCCTCAACCGTCTTTGTAATTTTACACATTGAATTTGTTTGTTTTTGAGTTAGCATTGAAAGGTTAAAATAATATATATATACATATATATATATATATATATATATATATATATATATATACACACACACACACACACACACACACACAACCGTTCAAAAGTTTGGAGTCGCTTAGAAAAAAAGGACTGTTTTTTCCAATGAAAATGACATTAAATGAATCATAAATACTCTCTCTACATAGTTAATGACTGGTAAATGACTATTCTCTGTTGTTTAATGAAGTCTCTACAGAGGTGTGTAGAGGCCCATCTCCATGTTCTAGTGGTACATTGTGTTATCGCCTTAGAAGACGAGCAGAGGGGTAGAACCCACTTGAGACCCTTTTTTATTTTCCACAAACAGATTATTCCTTGACATTGAAACCCTTTTTATGTGAGCGCAGCTGAAAACAGTTGTGCTGGTGAGAGAAGCTCTAAAACTGGCCTTCCTTTGAGCCACAAGAAGAACAACATTAATATTTTCAATGAAAATCATTATTTCTAACCTCGTCAATGTCTTGACTACATTTTGTATTAATCTTGTATTCATTTAATAAATATAAGTGTGAGTTTTCATGGAAAACAACATTTTCTCGGTGACCCCAAACTTTAGAGCGGTGGTGTATTTATACTCAGATGTGGGTTAATATGAACAGAAACCTGAAGCCTATTCGTCACCACACACAGCTCTTTCCTGTGCTCACCTTCAACTCTACATTTTGTCTGATTTCCAAACTTTTAAGACCAATATTGATAAGTTCATACATTTCCCCATTCTCTCTGACCATGTTTCCTAAATAAAAACATTGACGAAAAGCTGAATTAGTTGTCCGAACCTGCGAAGCCGTCTGCGGAGGAACCGTTTCTTTCACTTGCTTTTTCGACTGCAAATGAGTGAGAAGGCCTTTCCCCCTTCGTCGATATTCTCCCGAGCCGAGTTTTGTTCCGGGCGCTTGTGTCTTTTCCCCCGATGAAGTGCCGTCCTGGGACCGAGGGGCGGCCGCCGGGTCGTCGGGCGGCGAGGGGAGATCGGGGCTGAGCCTCGCCTCCGTCTCCGGGTCCATCTCGGAGCTCAGTTTGGGACTCAGCTTCTCCAGGGTGCAGGGGTTCAGGTGAGGCCCGTCGTCGTCGTACAGGAAGGTGAAGTTGACCATGCGCTCGTCCATCGACATGGTGAAGGCCTCCTTGGCCTGGATCACGCCCACGTTCCACTGAGCTTGGAGCTTACGGGGCACGGAGGGCGCCGTCTGCGAGGCGTCGGGAGGAAGTAGAAGGCTTTTACGACAAGTTGCAAAAGACGCGGCGCGGTCGGAACGTTTAGTCCTCGTGTTCAAGTGGGGAACACACGTCGCCAAAAGAGAACGCCAGTAACAAATACGTGATGTTACCCAGCGGCCAATATTCAAAAACTAAATTATAAAATTGATAAGCAGCACGTGACAGTTGTATAGGAGCAGGGTTCTTACACAATTTGACTAATGGATTTCCAGGACTTTTCCATGACTTTAAACCAAAAGGTCAATGACCAAACTGAAATCTTGGTATAATCATGAACAATTCAGAATATTTTGTGTATTGAGAGCGTACGCCGGCTTATATTTTGAGCATCTTTCTTTAAAAAACATTAATTATTACAAAAACGGTGTGATCATAACAAATTTCCATGACTTTTCCAAAACTTTTATGATTTAAGTTTTTTTCCATGACTTTTCCAGGCCTGGATATGACCTTTTTAAAATTCCATGACTTTTCCAGGTTTTCCATGACCGTACGAACCCTGAAGGAGGACTTGATAACAAACGTGGTAAAAAGTACACGTGTTAAAACTTTTCTTTCTAACCCTCCTGTTACCTTCAAACTAACATCTTTTATATACCATGTATATACTTTCTCCTTGTATATACTTTCTTAAGTCACTTTCTTAAACTTCTTAGACCGTTGCACTGTTTGTTTTGTTTTTGTTTTGTATTGTGTTGCAAGGTATATTTTGTGTAAGCACACAGAGTCACTTTACCAAGTCAAATTCATTGTTTGTGCAAAATTACTTGTCCAATAAAACTGATTCTGATCTTTTACCCTCGGGGTAAATTTCACCCCAGTTAATAAAACCACCAGAACAATATTTGAATTAATATTGTTTCCCAAGTTTAAGTGTGAGATAATTCATGTTTGTTGACTACCTAAACAGCCCTTTAAATCAATAAAAAGTTGATATTTCTTATACGTTTTACAAATTGACCTCAAAGAACACCGATGCGTACGAGTTGTGTTCAGGACATTGAAAACATATCATCGTGTGAATTTTATGTTTTATATATAAAGCAAAATGAATGATGTCAATTTGTTGTTTTAGAGACGTTAAACATAGAATCGAGTCAAATTGACCCCAAAAGGTAAGAGGAGGGTTAAAACAGACTTTATGCATCATGAGGATGTTTGCTCATAATTGCAAATGAAATAAAAAAATAAATATGTCAGGAAATGTTTGAATGTTGCAAGGCTTCCGAGCGAAGTCTTTCTAACCCACATCCTCACCAGGCAACGACGTCGCGTAGGAGAAGAAGCCGGTTTACCTTTTTGTGGATGACCCGCGAGGCTGGCTGTTTGCTGCCCTTGCTCAGCTCTTGGTATTGATCCTCCCCGGTGAAGGACACCATGTTCTTCTCAAAGATGTAGCCTCTCTCTGGGGCGTCTCCAAAATACTGCACATGGTAAAGCGGGCCCAACCTGCGGTTGACTGCTGAAGAAGGAAATCGAGAAAACACAATCAAATAACACGTATAAACGTTATTTTTTAAAACAGTGACGCATCACGAAATGCAACCCGAGGCCGGAGGGGGAGACCGCTACTCACTCGTCTGTTTGGGTTTGATGTGATTGTTGAACTCGGGGTCGGTGGTCACCATGCAGGGCCACCAGGGGTAGCCGGACACCTTGGTCCAAACCAAATCACCAACGTAGAAGCTGATCAGCACCGGGGACTCGTCCGCTTTCTCCGCTGAGAACTGAGGGACGAGTTCAGGCTGGAGGAGAGGAGGAAGAATCGTTAAATCAGGAGATACAAATAGAAACCAATCAAGGATCAACACCCGACGCTTCCTAAAATCAATTATGTTCTCACAGTATTTCAGACACATACGCACCACGACCAGTGTTTTACACCTGCAAGTATACCAATAATAATAATAATAATAATAATAATAATTCACATACAAAACATTGAGTTTGCATCTGTCCATATGAGGTTAAAGACGCTATATTTATGTTATAAAACTGTATTCAGCTTTCCATCGGAGGACCGGTACACATTTACATGGTACTCTCGTCTTAACCTCCTGTGACCTTCAAATGTAATAACATGTTTTATCCTCTTTGACCCCAGCAATTAAAACCACCAGAAAATTATTAGAATTAATATTGTTTCCCAGGTTTAAGTGTGAGGTACTTTGTTTGTTTGTTACCTAAATATCCCTTTAAATATATACAAAAGTTGATATTTCTTAAATGTTTGACACGGTGAAAAACAACCTGGGGTCAAATTGACCCCAAAGAACACCGACGTTAACATTGAATGGGGTCAAATTGACCCTAAAGGTCACAGGAGGGTTAAAAGCATCTGTCACAATAACTGTCGCACATTATTGTTATTATTACAGAAGTTCTCGCTTAAAGAAATACCGATCCTTTCTCAAAAGTAGGCTGAAATCCAAAAACCTCATCAGCTGCTCCAGTTCCATCGAGGGCCTCGGCGCGGTCGGCCGGTTCCCCGAGCGTGGCGTCCGGACCGAGGTCCGCTCGGCGAGGCGCTCCCCTCCTCTTCTTCGGGTCGCGCCTCTTGTCCGGCGCGGGGGTCTCGTCCTCGCCGGCCGCGGGCGGACCCGTCCCGTTGGCGCAGGACGGCTCGAACGGCGGCTGCTTGGCCGCCTGGTGCGACGGCGCCTTCGGGGCGCAACCTCGCTGGCGGGCGCCGTTGGTGGCGGGGGCGTCGGCGCCCTTAAACGCGGGCGGCTCCGGGGCGCAGAGCTTCGGCGCCGCGTCTTGGTCCCCGTTCAGCACGCGGGAGGCGAGGTCCTTGAGCCTCTCGAGGCCGTTGTGGCCGTGGCCGGCCATCTTCTGCAGGACGCCGTCCTGCAGCGTGGCGGCCAGCTGAGCGGCGGCTTTGTCCATGATGAGCAGAGCGGGCTCGCCGCTCGCGTCCCCCCCGCCTCTCCGCGCGCTGGGGGACTCCGGCGGCTGCTTCATGCCGGTCGGGTCGGCCGGTTCGGGCATCGACGGCAGGGAGCTACCTTTGCTGTCCATCCCATTGAACCCCCTCCAGGCTCACGGAGCTGCAGGACGGGACGGAAACTTCTTACTCCACAGGTTCCACTCAGACAGCATTAAACACGGCATGCGACACATGAGCTCTTCAGTCAAGCAATTTGTTTTAAAAAAAAAGAAGGTATTCTGGAAAGTGAATCCAAATGTTACACATTCTACAAAATGGCACTCACTTGCCCCGGACCACGAGCAGTGAGCTCGGAGGCGACAGAGAAAACTGCACCTGTCACAGAGTGTTCCAGGGAGCCTCTGGGTGTTTTTAAAGACCAAAAGTCGCATCAACAACAACAACACCCCTCTCTGCATGGAAGTACACAAACGCCTGAATGAAATACAGACGCGTTGATCCCTACCAATGTAAACGAGATCCAGTCGAACCAATTACGCACGAACACGGAGCACGGGGCGGGCGGAACCCTCTTACCGAGACACTTTTTGGGGGGATAAAGTTCGCTTTCTCTCCTGGAAGGCGGGGGGGGGGGGCTGGCTGCAGGCGGCGGAGGAGCGAGAGGAGAATGCAGGAGGTTGTTCTGCAAAGCCCCACCGCATGCAGCGCATGCCCGATGAGTGGGTGGTGCTGGGTGGGTGGTGCTGCGTGCCCACATTACTGGATGGAAAAGCCGCGGAAATGGAAGCAGCTGACAAGACGGGAGTCACGCGTATCGGGGGGCGAATAATATATGGAGTGCAACGCGTCTCGCTTTAGGATTAACGCGTTGCATTCCGGTTTATTTCTCCCCGGTGATGTTAATTTGTCGACCGGTGGATGTAATGTAACGGCAGGGATGTTATCTCACGGTATCTGACTAATACGCGGAGCAACGTAACACGTTATCATCAGACTAGGGCCCCGACTACGAGCTGAAGGGGAAGCCACGATGTGGGGATCTCACGGACCCCATCCTCGGACCAACGGACCAGCCCCCCCCCTCCCTCCCTCCCTCTCCCACACACACACACACGCCGTACAATCGCATCTCTGTCATGGCTACAGTCAGCCATTACGTCGCAGTCCAGCAAATAGTCTAAGCCGCTACCCAACAAGCTAGCTAAATACAGCGGTACACCCTCCCGATGAAAGCAAACACACATAAACGATAGTAGACAAACGAAGGCGCGTTGGAGCCGGATGATAACAGGAGCGTGTTCAAATCGTAGTGATGTTGTTTCGCGGATGTACTCAGTTTGTGGGCGCCATGACAGCTCGTTTAAAAAGAAGCTAACGTGCTAGCCCAGTCAAACTGCCCTGCCGTTAGCTCGCTAGCTAGCTTACGTTAGCAGGTTAAAATGGTCGGTCGGGACGAACAAGTGTATTTACGACAATCTCCCGCCGGTTAATATCCTCCGGGATGACAACAGCGCGAACGACCGCTTCCCTGTGGTTACCTGTTGGGTCTCCTCTCGGTCGTCAAAGCAGAAGTATGTCCGTATTCATCCTGCAAAAGCGAAGGATTTAATTCAAACCGAATCAAAAGCTTGCGGGAAACTCAAACTATGCGGCCGACCAGCGCGAAAAATACTCACTTCCGATTGGTCGAGAGCTCCGCGGCTCCGACGCGTTCATTCAAAAAAAAGAAAAGACATCAACCGTAGAGCGGCTGACCCCGAGTCCCCATCTGCTTCCACATGTTACGACACTTCTTTATGACTATTATTTATTTATTATCCCAAGTGCTCAAAACGTACAGCTATATGTGTATTCGTCTGTTAAAACAATAATGCAGTTATGTCGACTACTAAATACGCTACTTGTCTCTTCACATATGTTGTGTGTATATATACATATTTGCATGTTTCTATTTTTTATTTATTTTATATCTCACTTGTATAGTTTATGCACACTTGTTCTTCTTTCTTATATGTATATTTTATTATTGTGTTTTAGTTTAATGTTTATTGGTGCTACTTTGTCCGCAAATTTCCCCTTGTGGATTAATAAAGTATAATTCTATTCTATTATATTCTATTCTATTAAATGTATTACGTTTAAAAGCCATTTTTTGGTTGTATTTGCATTAGAATTAGTTTCCCTCAACTAGTTAATCTCCATCAGTTAGATAAAACGACGATATTATTTGTTTGTTTGTTTGTGTATTTTATTCAGTCAATAAAATAATACAATACAATAGTATTCTATATAATATACAAAAGAGAAAGACTGAAAAGGTATAGGTGTAGAAGCAAAAAAATGCTTATAAATTCCTATCCTAAATATCCACATATTCAAAAAAAGAAAAGAAATCAACCGTAGGAAGCGGCTGACCCCGGGGCCTCCATCTGCTTTCACATTATTACGACACTTTTTTTATGACTACATTATTTATTTTTTATCGCAGGTGCTCCAAACGTACATACGCTATATGTTTATTTGTCTCTTAAAACAATAATGTCCTTATGTCGAGTTCTGACTACTATTATCTATTAAATGTATTACGTTTTAAGGCCTTTTTTCTTTTATATTTCCATTAGAATCAGTTTTTCCTCAACTAGTTAAGCTACATCAGTTAGATAAAACGACAATATTGTTTGTTTGTTTGTTTGTGTATTTTATTTAGTCAATCAAATCAAATACAATATTATTCTATATAATATACAAAAGAGAAAGACTGAAAAGTTATAGGTAGAAGCAAAAAAATGCTTATAAATTCCTATCCTAAATATTCACATACCCACGTCCAATACATCTCAACTTAATAACATTACGATATAGTTGGATGATCATTGAATGGGAGGGAGTTCAGTAAAGTAAGTACATGATTTAACTTAGTTGCATGGAAAAGTCTGGAACTATGACTGAACCTATACCATAAACCGCAAATCAATCCAAACAATCTCACGTTCGGACACTTATTTTTTCTTTTTTACTGTTAATCAGGTGAAAAAAGTGACCACTCTGAATAGTAAATTCAAGCTGCAGCGGCACGTGAGATCTGAAACTCATTTAAATAATCCATGCCACTTCCTGCACACAGTAGCGTTTCAAAATAAAAGCCACAATCCCTGATACAATATCACTGCTCTGAATGACAAAGTGTTGGAGACCCATTTTTATTCATAATTCTTTCTATGGAAATTTCAAGCATTGTTTTGCCTCCCGCTTACATTGTTATGAATTCACAGTTGGAAGCTGCTGCTTGCCCCACTATGCGTTGGAGTGTTGATCGCAGTCTTGTGTGTTGGCCGATGGCGGCTGAGGAGCTCCAGCAACTCAGTTGGGCTTCAGGGCCTTCTTCAGTTGTGGTAATGAGCGAGGGGCAAATTGAGCTCTTTCTTTGCTCACCAAGAGTATCCTGCTGGTTTGGGGATCATACAAATATGCTTCTCTAAGTTTAACTTTTAAGACCAGTACTGAAGATGTGTGGGAAAATGCAATAACGAAAAGACAAAACCCTCGCACTGTTATGTTCACAGCATTTGGTTTAGTTTGCTCTTCCTGTACCAATTTTTAAGTCCATTGAAGCATTTTACTCTCTAAGCCATCATAATAACTGCATTGAAGATTAATTACATTTAATATTTACAATCATCTAGATGGGAGTTAAACATTGATTGAAAAAACCCATATGTGCATGAAAATTGCTACATGTCACTTAAGTTTAAATAAATAAAAGGATAATATTGTTTATTGCCTTAGATAGTTTTTCACAACAAATCGTATTCCTATATGTTAAACTCTTATATGTTCCTAAAAATATTTGCAGCTATGTTATATTAAAGAGTGAGAGGCACCATTAGGTGACAGCTTTTTTCCAGCAGTAAGTATCGGTGGATCCTCTTACCTACTTGACTTACAATGGATAATAACTGGGATCATTTCAATCTAAAGTGGAATACATAAATACAAATATTACAAAATAAACACAATGTATTCATTTTATTATATCTTCCAGATGAAACCAACCAGTACCTCCTATTTATGAAGCTGTGCCCTGCCATGTTCATATTTGATGTGAAGTAATGATTGACATATTCTGTTTTGCAATAATAGTCAAGATGACATGGATTTGTTTATAGCAATGTTGGATGTAATTGTGTTTTTGAACCTTAATTACAATTACAAGCAAAAACACACATTTCTGTATCTTTACTTTATCCATTCACAAGTTCCCAAATTTAATTTCAGAATATTCACAGAATCACACCATAAAGCAACGTTGGAATTTTATTTTATATTAGTTCTCGAATGAATTTCATTGAAAAAAATACACATGTGCGTTAAACAACCACATTGCACCGCCTCCCACCACTTGGGCTTTTCTTTTGTAAACGTCCCGGAAGTAACTCGTCACCTTTCGCTCGCGAGCTGTTTAACAATCACAAACACAGCCTGACGTCACTCGGGAGCTCGCTCGGGTTAGCTGTCAACTACGTAGCCGGGAAGGGCACGATATGGAGCTTCAGTTCCCGGTCGACAGTTATACCTGCGTCGTAGCTTCTTAAAAGTACAAACGGGCTTTTTTTAGGGGGTATTTTCTATGAACCAGGTGCGCAGCTGTTTTTGTTTTCGACATCTTGAACTCACTAGCTAACCGGCTAGCTATAGCTAACTGTTAAACAGGTAACTTCAAACAGCCTCATGGCGTTAATCCTGTTGACGAGGTCTCGGGCACCTTTAATGAAAACCTCCAGGTCGTTGAAGAGCGAGTTCAGGAAAGGTAAGGCTTCCATGTTCGTGTGTTTCTCTTCACGTCACTACCTGTTTATTATGTATTCAGGGCCGAGACGTAACTTAACGAAGGTAATCACATTAGCGCCGAGAGGCTTCTTTGCACAACACCTGTGTTCCACGGAAGGTGTATCGTCATCACCTGTGGGCTCGAGGCCCTGCACCTTTAGGGTTTTTTCTGGTGAGAATTAAAAAAAGGCTGAAGACAGGATTTGGGATTCAGGTTATTTGAGGACAACGTGTGGTTTCTGCAGGCGAGCGCCCCCTTCCTCCTGCTGCAGACTGCAGCACGTCGTCGTTGTTGTGGTTGTTGTTGTGGTTGTTGTTGTTGTGGTTGTTGTTGTTGTTATTGTGTCCCCGCCACAAGATACTCGGATGTATAGCAATTAGCAAGATTGCTTTATTCTTGTTCCATGTTGTGCTGAAGTGTGCAGCACAGTTTGATCCTGGTCGTCTGTGTATTGCCGATGCAGAGCCCAGTGAGGATGCTGTGGGGTTATCTCACCATTTAGACGAGGTTCCTACGGTCATGGGAAACCTGGACAAGTCATGGCATTTTAAAATGGTAATTTCCAGGCCTGGAGAAGTCATGGAAAAAACTTAAATCATAAAAGTTTGGAAAAAGTCATGGAAACGTGTTAAAATCACATGTTCATTTACGCCGAGTTTGAAATAATTAATACGTTTTTTTAAAGAAAGACGCTCAAAATATAAGCCAGCGTACTCAATCAATACGCACAATTTTCAAAAATGTTCATGTTTATATCGCGATTTCAGTTTGGTCATGGACATTTGGTTTAAAGTCCTGGAAAAGTCCTGGAAATCCATTGGTCAAAATGTGTAAGAACCCTGTTTAGATTCTTCTGTAACAAAGGTTTGCATTTGAATTACAAGTATATGTCACAAAGAGAGCATTAATCCCAAACAAAGGGGAATAGAAGCTTTTTGTTGTATCTGGCACCAAGTGACTAAAGGTATTTGTGTTACCTTTTTCATTGTGTTACTTTCATTGTCTGACTTTGTCTAAACACAGAGTGGGCTGTTCATCTGATGACGTGGTGTAGAGAGGACTGTAAGCGGCACATATTTAGTTTGAAATCAAAAGGAGTATTGACAACTTGTAATATGTGTAAATATAATGTTGAATGTTTTTGTGGAACACGGTTTATATACCAGGTAGATGTCCTCTCAGTGCCTCTGGGTGGGTAAACACATGGGGAAAAATCATTTCTGCATTAGTGCAGCACCTTCCTTTTTCAGGTAGTTTCTACCCACTGGCGAGACACAGCATGACTTCTTTCCAGTAATGGTTTCCTAATAAATCATGAGGAAATGATCCAAAATTGCGTGGCAACATCGGGATGTAAAATCACATAACGGCTTCATATGACACGCGGCTGCAGAGTGGGCGCTTTGGCAATAAAGGCGAACAAATTACAAACATAAGTAGATTACATTAAAATTTCTTTGTTGTTGTTTTGTGCGTGCAGGGTTCGTACTGTCATGGAAAAGTCATGGAAAAAACTTAAATCATAAATGTTTGGGAAAAGTCATGGAAATGTTATAATCACATGTTCGTTCACGCCGAGTTTGAAATAATTCAAAAGTTTTTTTAAAGAAAGACGCTCAAAATATAAGCCGGCATAGGCTCTCAAAATGCACAATCTTCTAAATTGTTCATCTTTATACTGAGATTTCAGTTTAGTCATGGACATTTGTTTTAAAGACCTGGAAAAGTCCTGGAAATCCATTGGTGTGTGTGTGTGTGTGTGTGTGTGTGTGTGTGTGTGTGTGTGTGTGTGTGTGTGTGTGTGTGTGTGTGTGTGTGTGTGTGTGTGTGTGTGTGTGTGTGTGTGTGTGTGTGTGTGTGTGTGTGTGTGTGTGTGTGTGTGTGTGTGTGTGTGTGTGTGTCTCTCTCTCAGTGTCTCAGTGACAAGCCGCAGAATAAATGTTTTGAATAGTTTATGTCTGCAGGTCTCGTTGCTGCATTAAAGCCGTGTTTATAAATAGAGGCGAGTCATAAAGGCAGTCGGCCAAACGGAGGCTGAGCTCTCGGCTTTGAGCTCAGCCTGTCAGACAAATTGTGTCACTTCCCCGACGAAAAAGCTCACCGCCTCCTGTAACTCCACCCGAGCTAATCTCAACCGGTTCTACCTTCACGTCCGCGGCTATCTGAGCGCCGTAACACGCCGACCAAGGTCCCGCAGCCGCCGTGGAACTTTGACCGGTACGCGGCCGCTTGGCAGCGTGGCGTCGTGGCCGTCGTCAAGCAAAGGCTGCAAGGTCACAAGCAGGGAAGGTCGTAGCAGACAATAAAACTAGAACGGCACTCGGTGGAGAGCAGACCTTCATATATCACAAGACTGGGCATTGAATTATGAACATGTTGGCATTAGTTGCCAATTGGATAGCAATTTACTAAGGTAAAAAGTAGATTTGGACCTTTTCATGACCTTGACCTTTGACCCGATCGATCCCAAAATCTAAACAAATGGTCCCCGGATAATAACCAATCATCCCACTAAATTTCATGCGATTCAAGAAGATTTTGACCTTTTCATGACCTTGACCTTTGACCCGATTGATCTAACATCTAATCATCCCACCAAATTTATTCGAGTTTATGCGAGTAACACACATACAAATAAATAAATAAATACACGGCGATCAAAACATAAATGCAAAGGTAAAAATTGGAGAAACAATAACACAAGCACCTGTGTGTGTGTGTGTGTGTGTGTGTGTGTGTGTGTGTGTGTGTGTGTGTGTGTACTTTTAGTCTCTCCGTCCATATGAAGCGGTGTATTTCAGATTCAAACAGGGTTCGTACAGTCATGGAAAACCTGGAAAAGTCATGGAACTTCAAAATGGTCTTTTCCAGGCCTGGAAAAGTCATGGAAAAAAATTAAATCAGAAAAGTTTTGTAAAAGTCATGGAAATTTGTTATTTACGCCGAGTTTAAAATAATTAATGTTTTTTAAAGAAAGACGCTCGAAATATAAGCCGGCACACGCTCTCAATACGCAGCATTTTCTAAAATGTTCATGTCTATACCGGGATTTTCAGTTTGGTCATGGACATTTGGTGAAAAGTCATGGGAAAGTCCTGGAAATCCACTGGTCAAAATGTGTAAGAACCCTGTTTAAAGCGCTTACTCGTGTGTTTTCTCCAGCTGAGGCCAGTCTGGTCTGAGCACCGTTCTCACTCCCTGTGGCCGAGACCCAGAGACTTTACATTCTGGCCGCTGTGAAAGGAGACGCTCGATATTCGAGAGCCCGTTAAAGCTGCATTTTTAGAAAGTCGGGCATACGTCAAAACAACCCGCAGTCTGGGCCTGAGCGTACCGACATACTGTCCAATAAACACTCTTGTTTTGACTGTGCCGTTTTAGTTTCCAAGCGACGGTTGTTTTTTACGTGGCCACTGGGGAAGTGAACACATCTTTAAAGAAATAATGTAGATAAAGTTCATAATGGCCTGAGGTTCAGAGCACATGATGGTAGTGTGTAGTGTTTATCTTATGATGGGAGTCATCCCATTGTAACAGTAACAGTCCTGTTCTCTTTATTCACATTTTAAATAAAACGACATCGCATCCAATATGTTGTCGGATATTCCAGTAATAACTTTTATTTAAAAAAAACTAGCTTGTATGGATTGTTTTTCTTTGGGTGGAAAATATATGTATTTGTGTTGAAGTAGCTGAGAGCCAAAAGAAACCGGCTGTGTTATATTACATCACATTCTTACATTACATCACATTACTACATTACATTACATCACATTACATTATTACATTACATTACATTACATCACATTACATTATTACATTACATTACATCACATTATTACATTACATCACATTACTACATTACATTACATCACATTACTACATTACATTACATCACATTACATTATTACATTATTACATCACATTATTACATTACATCACATTACTACATTACATTACATCACATTACATTATTACATTACATTACATCACATTATTACATTACATCACATTATTACATTACATTACATCACATTACATTATTACATTACATTACATCACATTATTACATTACATCACATTACTACATTACATTACATCACATTACATTATTACATTACATTACATCACATTATTACATTACATCACATTTTTACATTATATTACATTATTACATCACATTATTACATTACATTACATCACATTACATTATTACATTACATTATATTACATTACTACATTACATTATTACATTACATTATATTACATTACATTACATTACTACATCACATTACATTACATTACATCACATGTCATTTAGCAGACGCTTTTATCCAAAGCGACTTACAATAAGTTCATCAACCAAGAATACAAACTAAGAACAACAAGAATACAGAAAGTAACATTTCTTCAACATAGTCAGACTACAAAAGTACCACAATAAGATATTTAAGAGCCACTGAAGTGCTAATCTGTGTTTTGGTCCAGATACAGTCTAAAGATGTGTTTTTTAGTTTCCGGTAAAGCTGTAGAGACTTCCTGACGTTGAAACGTCACGTTCCCTCACCGTTGAACCGGCAAGGTCACGCAGGCGCAGCTCAAGGTCACGCAGGCGCAGCTCAAGGTCACGCAGGCGCAGCTCAAGGTCACGCAGGCGCAGCTCAAGGTCAGACGTTGTGCAGTTTGAGTCGGGACCAGATCCAAAGACCAAATCGGCTACACATTAATATTTAATACAGAATACTTTACAAATGCAATATGATGCTTACAAAGTGTATTAGGATTTGCGCAGCAGCTCCAGAAGACAGTGATTCATAAAACACCAGAAACAATTGATCTAGATGACGAGGAATCTGGAAGTATTAGCACATATATCAAAAGCCATGTTGCTCCCTTGTTTATTGATACACGTTTTGTAAACCTATTACAGCTGGAAGAGAAACTCTCCATGAGTCACGATCTCTATACTGTGCAATTATGCAGCCACGCATCAGTAAATAACCCTGTTGCTAGAGAAACAGAGAATTAACATTTACAGAGGTGAAGTACAACATGTTTTGTCGGACTGGGATTCCTCCTCCGATCCTCCTAGTTTTTATTTAACATGTTTCTTCTCTGAGGCAAGGGCTTAAGAATACAGGGTGTTTTATATATGTGTGTCTGTGTTTGTGTGTGTGTGTATATATGCGTGTTGTAGAGTTGTACTGAATGCAGTTTATCTTCTCAAAGCTCCTATTTAGTGTTTTTTAATGTAGCTTCAAATGTTCTTAATTCTTCATTCTTAAAGTATCTTCATTGTGATATCTACTAGTTGTGCAACCAGAATTACAAAATGATCTGAAAGAGGCAACTGTAAAAACCCCAAGAGGATCATGGGCTGCTTTTGGACGTAGGTCAGGTGGGGTCAGGTGGTGGTGGGGTCAGGTGGGGGGGGGTAGTTGGTAATCTACTGTATTTCCAGGCTGTTCTTTCTGCGCTACAGTAGCTGACCTTTCAGCCACAAAGGTGACGCCGTTCCAGTGAAGTCTGCGTCCTCTGGACCAGGCCTCGCTGGATCTACTCCAGCGTGCCGCGTGAGAGCCAACGGAGAGGCGGGGCTAGGCCGTGTGCTCCGACGTGATTGGCTGGAAGCGTTCCGGCTCCGCCTTCGGTCTGTCGGCGGCCTCTGGGGTTCGGGAGCCTCGCCGTCGCCTCCCGGGCCTCAGGAAGCCGCCCTCGAGGCGGATTAGTGTCAAATACACATTTTACTTTGCAGAGATCTGTACAGATTGCATCCACTGCAACATGTTGTAACTTATATTAAGTATAGCAATGATAATAATAATAATAATAATAATAATAACTTTATTTATATAGCACATTAAAAAAAAAGTGTAATAGCAATAAACCAATATTACATTATAAAGTATATATTAAAATAAAATGTAAACTAAAAAATAAATAAATTAAAAAACAAATAAATTAAAAACAGACAAACTAAATTAGGGGAAACAGGGTTCTGCATAAAAAGACTAGATCGCTTCAAAGCTGTTCTATAAAAAGGGGTTTTAAGAAGTGATTTTAAATGATAATCTCTGGATGTAGAAACAAATAAACAAGAAAAATAATTCATTACAAAGAGCTGGAAGGGATTGTGTGAATATCTTTGATGACTTGATGGATCCGGTTGAAGTCGTGTGCCTAACGTCTATAAAAGGTATCGCGTTGGTGAAGCCTGAGGCGAGACTGCAACCGACTTTTGGTTATACATTCGTAGAAACGGTATTAGGGGAGTGGCTTCACTTCCTATCATGTCGATGCATCACCAGATAACGGGGCGGTGTGGTTTGGCTCCAGTCAGTTTAGAAATGGTGTCGCATTCATGTCAGAAACTGGTGGGTAGCTTCTGAATTGACTCACTTTCACGTGTGTGTGTGTGTGTGTGTGTGTGTGTGTGTGTGTGTGTGTGTCGCTCATGTTTGTTTTCTTTTCTTTTCTTCTTCTTCCTGTTCAGGGAAGGTACAAGATGGAGCCTGTTTCAACTGCACAGCCCTCAGACTCTGCAGTCAAACGTAAGCCGATCACACGCGGGGCTCTTCAGTGTCTTTATTTCTATATTATGTGAAGACATAAGACTTTATAAAGTGCGCAGTGCAATATAACAATTACTGACTTGAATCCTGTTTCAGAGGTCTTTAAAACGTGAAATGATTCCTTGGACTTGGATTATTTCAACTCATAAAACATTTACTTTTCCAAACATCATTTTCCAGATTATATCTTTAAATCTTTGTAAATTTTTTTTTTTTTTTACAAAGTAAAAAAGAACGGCCTCCTTTTACACATCTGCCTTTAACTTAATGAAACATGCAGATAGGCTTCTTTTATACATTTGAGAGTACTATGATTTATTTTCTTCTTATATCTATTTTTGCAAAAAGTATTTACCAGAATTTTTGTTTATCAATATCCAGATTTATGAAATGTTTTTATTATTATAAGATTGAACTTATTGCTCCTTTTTAAAAACAAATTAATAATATGGTGTTATTTGTTATGGCTGATATTGTATTTTAAAAAAACTATTTCAATATTTTATATATATATATATATGTTTATTTTTTTAATTTTATTTTTTTATGTTTTATTTCCCCCTCAGACGACTTGGCAGTTTTGCCCAGGTGTCTTCCCTCGGGTCGTCCGTCCCCTCACCAGACGGCTATGTGGGAGCCAATCAGAGCCCAGACACACGGCGCCAGTACTGCACGCTGGGCGCCTCCTCCTCGGCGTACCCGGCGGTCGCGATGGGCGCCCGCTGGACGATGGCGCGACCGCAGGCGCCCGGCGTCCGCTGGATACACACCTCGAGGAGGAGGTGGGACGACTCCAAGGTGGAGAAGTCGCTGCGGTCGCTGAAGGACCAGAAGAAGAAGCTGGAGGAAGGCGGGCCGGTGTACAGCCCGGCGCCCGACCTGAAGCCCGTGAGGAGGACGGTCAAGCAGTGGGTCGTGGACGAGGTCAAGCACTACTACCACGGCTTCCGGCTGCTGTGGATCGACACCACCATCGCCGGGCGCATGCTGTGGAGGGTGTTGAACGGACACGCGCTGTCCCGCCGCGAGAGGAGACAGGTGAGGCCGCATCCTCTCTATAACTGGGTCCTGTGCACTTCACTTGTTTTAATGTTGTTTCTACCTTTCATACTTTTATCCTGTATCCTGTTCGATTCTATTGTAAGGTGACCTTGGGTGACTTGAAAGGCGCCTCCAAATAGAATGTATTATTATTATTATTATTATTATTATGAGCTCCTGTTGTCATGAAGGGTTTCTCTGGAGGCCAAACTCTGTCTGATATATGAAATAATGGTTTGATTTAATTGAGATGTGCTTTCATGCATTCATACACGCATTACAAAAAAAAAAAATTGTTTATTGATACCTAAATAGTTTATCGTATATGTTTTACACAGTAACAAACAGCCTTGGGTCAAATTGACCCCAAAGAACACCGATGGGTACAAGTTGTGTTCAGGACATTAAAAACATATCATCATGTGACTTTTATGTTTTCCCAGTTGTCCCCAGAAAATTAGTAAAAGTCATGAAATATAAAGCTAAAATAATTATGCCAATCAAATTTTTTTAGAGACCTCAAATGTTGAATGGGGTCAAATTGACCCCAAAGGTCACAGGAGGGTTAAAACACAGCCACCGTTGGTGCTTTTAAAACATTTCATTGAGCTGATATTAGCGTGACCAGCCAGCTAGCTGCAGAGGCAACATGCTGCGTCACACATTGCCCGCTTTTGTCCATATCGCTGTCCAAAATCAAGGATCCATGTTTTGGGAATGATAGGAAAGTTTCAAATGACGAATTTCTCATGGTGACTCTTGTAAACCGCATTATGTGTGACGTGAGGCATCAGAAGGCTTGACGAGCGTAGCTACAATACCTGAGGGGGTCGGGCTGAGCAAATTTAAATTACGGGTTTATTTTGACCACGTCTGGAAAGAAAACGTACTCCTCCGTTTGTCTTTTTAGCAAAACCATTCAACGTCAGTCCAGTTACCACAAATTATATTCAAACATGAATAGAGGTAGTTAAATGGTGTTTTTTTACCGTCTGACTCGAGTTTCTAGAGTGGATACCCAGCGTGAGTTAAGGATCACAGGTGAGCATGGCTTAAGAGTAAGACCGTGTTCTGTAACGTTTAATCTGCAGCTTCCAACCCGAATGCGATCAATTATAGAAACTGGCGGCTCACTGAGTGTCTGCTGGCCAGGCGCTCAGCAGATTGGGATTTAAAGCTCTTCAAGAAGAAGCTCCATGTTTTGCGTCTTTCAATAACTGAGTCGATAACTTAAAAGTGAAAATTCGCCTTTTTATGTGTAGGTTAAATCTGTGTTGCCGGTGGATAAAGTCGATTAAATAACCGCCTCAGTGATGGAGCCAGGAAGATGAGCTCTGCTGCAGAATGAGGCCCAGGGGTAGAGCGGGAACACTCAGGCTGCTGCTCCAACAGAAACATTGAAGCATTTCATAAATCTGGATATTGATTAACAAAAATTCTGGTAAATACTTTTTATAAAAATAGATGTAAGAAGAAAATAAATCATAGTACTCCCTCAAATTTACAAAATAAGCCTGTCTGCACGTTTTATTAAGTTAAATATATATATATAGATCTTCTCCAATATATGTTTGCGTAACCGAGAATATGAAATAGAATGTTAAATAATGAAATGTCACGTTAAAAAATGCAGGAATGTCATTTCTGTTTTTTTTTATCGAGCTTTTTATTTGTTTAAATTTGTTTTAGGTTGATGCTGCACGGGTTTTAATCTGAGCGTAATTTGATTTCAATCGATTTTAAATTTAACAACACGGTTTTAACGTAACTAATTCAAAGCTAAATGCATAATTCACTCTGTTTAGTTGAAACGTATTCAGGATTTAACTTCTATTAAGAACAGAAGTTAAAACAAAAGCCTTGTTCTGGTGGCCCTGAATGCTCCTGCAGTCTGTTTGCGTCGAGCCTCGGTCTCTCTGCAGCCGCCGGGTGCAGGAGCCGGCGCTCCCGTTACCGGGAAGAGGAGCCGGTCAGGTCAGGACGCGCTGAAGCCACGCCCCCACAGAACAGGACTGCATGGGCATGATGAGCTGCTGCTGCACGACTGCTTGTGCTATCTAATGATGGACGTCAGTCTCCGGATGGCGTGAATTAAGTTCAACAATGTTTAACGGCAAGAAGTGTAAACAAACAATCGAGGCTCAGGATCGTGGTTGCCGTGGTGATCCGGGCTCAACAGGAACCAGCCTGAAGAACCCGGGTCCAAAGAGAACCATGTTCCCCCAGTCCAGAGTCTTAGTCCCAGAATCAGCCAATCAGCTCCTCTCAAAGGTCGTTCAGCCTCTAACACCTTCCTGATGGATGAAAGTCCCACTATCAGAACGGAGAGGTCAAAGGTCACGACCCCCGGGTCAAAACGTCCCTTCCGGTCAAGTCGCTATAAATAAGGATTTTCACAATAAAAGTCCCGTCTGTTATTGTCACTTCAACAATCTGAAATAGTAACTCACATTCACTCTCATGAACAGACATTACTTCTTGCCTTTTACATTAATCATTTGCATAGTTCAAACTGCGCTTCATAATACATTAATAACTATCAATATTCTCCCTAATATTTCCTATTATAATATCTTTCTATATGTATTAATTTAAAGCTCAAGACTACAGAATCTAAATAAACTATTCAACCCAACAGGGACGTGACGACAGTGAGGGTCTCATGCCCAACAGTCATTTCCTTCTTTTAGAAGATCACCATAAAAGCTCCAGGATGAGACGGCACATTTTCTTATAGGTGATCATTTAGGAAGATTAATGAGAAATTGAGTTACAAGATTTATGAGTATCTAGTCAGATTTAGAATGTGAATCTCTTTAATCTGTCCGATGCAATAATGAAATTCTGTTGAATCCAGTTTTAAATGAGTCACGAGGAAATACAGTCGATTGACAGTTTGGAAATGAATGCAAAAGAAAATACATTTCGAGATCACACTCACCGCATTACATCAGATACAACTCTCCAAACATGTAAAACAAAAGCTTAACCCCCCCCCCCCCCCCCCCACGTCACCGTAGGAAAAAGGCCTTACGCTCGGCGCTCATATCTGCTGCTCAGAGCCGATGACATCACAGCTCCCTCTTTCATCAAACCCATCTGCACCTTTTCAAATGCAGCTGTCCCCGAGTCAACCCTCGCCCCATTCATCTAACCTGCTAACCTGCCTCCGCCTCCATAATCTCCTCCTTTCATATTCACTAGCGATACTCAGGCCTCCGTTATAAGGCTCCTTCTTTTTTAATCTGTCCCCCCCCCCCCCCCCTCCTCGTCCTCCTCCCTCTCTCGATGGAGCTCTGGGAGATGATATACATGTCAATGGGGCTGCGGACAAAGGCCTTTTCACTCCCGCCGGCCTAAATCCTTCACCCCACTGGTCCTGTGACACGCAGGTGGAGGAAGAAGGGCTCGAGTTCCGGCCTGCTCCCCTCGGGGACATTCCTGTAGACGGCGGGTCAGAACGGCGTTCGCCCGTTGCCTCTGCGCTCTGAGGGTTGTTCAGGGCGCTGCAGAACAAACGTGCCGCCCCGTTGGCCTCCAGGAGAACGGTGGCTGAGCCTTGTGAGGCAGAATGTTCACTTTGGTCCACGCAACAAAAAAATAGAAACCGGCAGCAGTGAATTAGGCGGTTTCTGTTGCCGTGGAGATGTATGGACCCGGGGTTAAAACGCTGACTGCTAGAGCTCGAGGGATTGAGCGGGGCGATTGTACCAGAGACAAAGGAAGAGGTAAACATCCTCACATGGGGGGCTTTTCCTCTGGCGAACGCCCCCTGCTGGCGGCAGAGACGCACTGCAGCCTGGTGGGCAACAAATGAATTACATTACGTTACATTACGTTACATTATTACATTACGTTACATTACGTTACATAACAATATTACATTACATTACATTACCTTACGTTACCTTACGTTACGTTACATTACGTTACGTTACATTACATTACGTTAAATTACGTTACATAACATTATTACATTACGTTACATTACATTACATAACATTATTACATTATGTTACGTTACGTTACGTTACATTACGTTACATTACATTATGTTACATTACGTTACATAACATTATTACATTACGTTACATTACATTACGTTATTACATTACGTTACATTATTACATTACGTTACATTACATTACATAACATTATTACATTATGTTACGTTACGTTACATTACGTTACGTTACATTACATTACATTACATTACATTACATTACGTTACATTACATCATTACATTACGTTACATTACATTACGTTACATTACATTATTACATTACGTTACGCTACGTTACGTTACATTACATTATTTCATCACATTACATTACATCATTACATTACGTTACATTACGTTACATAACATTATTACATTACGTTACATTACATTATATAACATTATTACATTATGTTACATTACGTTACATTACATCATTACATTACGTTACATTACGTTAAATTACATTATTTCATCACGTTACATTACATTACGTTACATTACATTATTACATTACGTTACATTACATTACATAACATTATTACATTATGTTACGTTACCTTACGTTACATTACGTTACATTACATTACATTACGTTACGTTACGTTACATTACATCATTACATTACGTTACATTACATTACATTACGTTACGTTACATTACATCATTACGTTACATTACATTACGTTACATTACATTATTACATTACGTTACGCTACGTTACGTTACATTACATTATTTCATCACGTTACATTACATTATTACATTACATTAAGTTACGTTACGTTACATCACCTTATTTCATTATGTTACATTACATTAAGTTACATTACGTTACATTACGTTACATTATTACATTACGTTACATTATGTTACGTTACATTACATTACGTTATATTACATTAAATTACATTACATGAACGCTGCGCTACTTGATCACAAGCAGACCAACGGCGTCAGTTTATTATTTCCCACAAACTGCATTTAAGATAACCACCCTGTTGGAGCTATTTAATTTGACCTTTGTATTTAGGTTTTATTGTAAAGTAATATTGATTGTTTATTGCTTATTTAGGTTATATTTTGATATGTTAGTTGTTTCTTATGATGGTTGTAGTTTAGTTTACTATATTTAGTTGTAGGTTCACTGATTGGGTAACACTGGGCACCTGTGGTTACATGTAGAGGTGGGGAGGCTCAGGACCAGCAAGCACCTGGGTGGCCGATGGTTTTTTACCACAGCATCAGAGAGGAAGTATCAACATTTAGTTTGTTATTTTTTGTTGGTTTAAGAGGACATGAACATTACTTTTGTTTCCCTGCGTCAACTCCAAAACCCACGGAGCATCAGCGGCGGTTTGATTTATAGTTTTGTTTGATTTCGGACGACGAATGGCCAAAACACAGCGTGTTCACGACTTTTCATATTCAAGAGTTGTCCAGTCTAACTCTAAAATGTGTCTTCTCCTCTCCCCAGTTCCTCAGAACGTGTGCCGACGTCTTCCGACTCCTCCCCTTCCTGGTGTTCATCATCGTCCCCTTCATGGAGTTCCTGCTCCCCTTGGCTCTGAAGCTCTTCCCCAACATGCTGCCCTCCACCTTCGAGACGAAGTCAAAGAAGGTGCTCTAAATGTTTTGACTGCAGCCGCACGATGCCGACGAGATGCATGAACTCGATGCTGTTAACTAGCACGTTTCTTTGAAGCGGTTAAAAGCTGTATCCCAGTTTTAGCTTCAAACTACCGATTATTTTCATCATCCATCAATCTGCTGATTATCTTCTCGATTAATCAGCTCAAAGCCATTTATTTAAATTACTCGTTTTATTTACCCCCTCCATATATTGATTATAACAAATGTCCGTTGTCATAATTATCATGAATCTGTGTTGTTTTAGGAGGAGAGGTTGAAAACGGAGCTGCGGGTGAAACTGGAGATGGCCAAGTTCTTGCAGGACACCATCGAGGAGATCGCTCTGCGGAACAAGGCGGCCCAGGGGAACGCCACGGAGGAGTTCTCCACCTTCTTCCAGAAGGTCAGTGTTTCTCTGAGGCACGGCCTCATGAAACGAGTGAAGACGGGCTCAGTGCTGCCCTCTGGTGGTAAAAACAATGAACGTCTTTTTCTAAAATAGTGTGAAACTCGACGGTTCAGTCTTCATTCTGATGTCTTTGTTCCAAACAGTTAAAAGAAAAGCTGCATAAGATCAAACTTGATGAATTTGGGTAAATGTACATAATTTGTTATTGCTTTTCTCTTTTGAAATGTTGTTGATATAGAATAGAAATATACTTTATTAATCCCCAAGGGGAAATTTGTGGACACAGTAGCACCAATAAACTAAACACACAAGAATAAAATATACTTATAAGAAAGAAAGAAAAAGTGACATAAACTATGCAAGTGAAATATAAAATATATATGTGTATATATACACAACATATATGCAAATATGTATGTATATATACACACATATAACTCCTTTACATTTTATATTTGTTAGATTTATGTGTTTAAAAAAAACAACATTTTAATGTTTAAAGAAAATTGTTGAGCACAAGAATTTCTGATCGCTTTTATCCCTGAGAAAAATCTTTGTGTAGCAGTCGGATTGCAAGCTAGGAAAGAGTGTAAATATAACTGTATACATATATATTTGCACTCTTTCCTAACTTGCGTTTAGTCTAACTTTAAGATTTAGTCCAAATCGAACACAAGTGTAAATATATTAAAGTTCTCAATATTTCGGACCATGAAACGAGGGCAAGAAACGCGTTAATAAATCCCTCACGATTTAAGGTTTTAAAGACGTATATCTCTGCATGACTCGCCTCGTCCAGGATGCGTTTCAAGTCCTTTGTCGCCCGCGTAGATCCGGGACTCCGGAGAACGTCCCAGCAACGAGCAGATCATCCGGTTCTCCAAGCTGTTCGAGGACGAGCTGACTCTGGACAACCTGACGCGCCCTCAGCTGGTGGCTCTCTGCCGCCTCCTGGAGCTCCAGTCCATCGGGACCAACAACTTCCTGCGCTTCCAGCTCATCATGAAGCTGAGGACCATCCGTGCAGATGACAAGGTACGCGCCGCGTCTCCGTCCACCGGAGGCGCGGCGAGCCTCGTGGTTACCTGTACGCGGCGTCGGAAGCTCAGTGTGCGCTCTGTGGGTTCCCAGCTGATCGCGGAGGAAGGCGTGGCGAGTCTGAACGTGAACGAGGTGCAGGCGGCCTGCCGCGCCCGAGGGATGAGGTCTCTGGGGGTCACAGAGGATCGACTGAGGGAGCAACTCATCCAGGTAACCACGGCGACCGGAGAGGGAGGATACTTTCAGGATTCAACCCTCTGGCACCTAAACGTTCATGTTCCCTCGGTTACTGAACTTAAATGTTCTAGTCTTAAGGTAGTCTCATTAAGTACTTATTAAAACCTATTTTTATAGAACAGCTTTTAAGTGATCTCGTCTTTTTATGCAGAACTTTGGTTCTCCTAATTTAGTTTGTCTGTTTTTTTTATTTTTTATTTAAATTTGAATATATATATATATATATATATATATATATATATATATATATATATATATATATATAAAAGTTTAAAAAAAAAATGTATATTTGTTTTTTGTTTTGCCTTGACTCTCTGTAGAGCACTTTATAAAGATTTTTTTAAAGGTGCTATATAAATAAAGTTGTTATTATTATTATTGTCCACACATTATTTTTGGTGTGTTATTTAAATCTTCATTGTTAAATGTCATTGATGAAGTTTAACGGAATAGACATTATTGATATTGCAGAGTTTTATCTGAAAGAGGATAATAACATTTTAAATTGGATTGCGTTCGGTCATAAAGTATATGCTTTTATGAACAAATTAAAAAGCAATGTGATCGTCCTACATCTAATCTATTTGTGGTCTGAGAAAAATCTGAATCCAACTCGATAATTTCCTATCCTCTCGTTCACGGAGGTTACATCGACTCAAACGGTGCTTTTATGGACCATTAAGGAGATTTGAAATGGTCCTGTTGTCCATGTTGGATCACACACTCCCGTTATTCTCTTCTAGTGGCTGGAGCTGCACCTGAAGCAGCAGATCCCCACCTCCCTGCTGCTGCTGTCTCGAGCCATGTTCCTCCCCGACACCCTTTCCCCCGCCGACCAGCTGAAGACCACGCTGCAGACGCTGCCCGAGATGGTGGTACGTCAAAGGGATGGGGCGGATGTTCTGAAGTGGCGTTGCACGATGTCCTTATCCACAGTCGGTTTGTTAACTCCACTGATGGAGCTCCAGTTTAGAGAAGCAGGAGGACCAGCATGAGAGCGAAGCTATGAACTGCTCTGGACGTATTTTAGACATCTAAAAGGAAACATCTCCGCTCTACTTTGAATATTTTCCTTGCTTTAGCTCGCTGCCAGTCCCTTTCTGACGGGTTACATCCATCACTCGTATAATGGTATAATTCGAATCTTGCTTTAGTCGGACTATGCTATCTTTTGGGGGATCTGCTATTATCCCAATATTCATGGCAGTGAGTAATTCCAATCATCGGCCGAAAGCATGTCACCTCCGATACGACAGGGGGCGCTGTTTTCTGTTTTCATTACAACTTGTGGGGATACAAACATTTCCGCTTGCGTGCGCAAAGGCGCAAAGTCCGGTTCCTAATCCGATTCACCGCTACATGCCGCGATAGTCGGATTATCAACCGGATCGGATCAAGTTATCCAGGGGTGTTAATCGGATCGTAGTCGGACCGCACGTAGTCGAACAAAGGTGTTCACACGAAACGGATCATTAGAGTTCAATCCGACTAAGCCAGTTATTGGAATGCATGTAAACACGGTCACTGTCGTCTCCTCAAAGCCTTAAGCCTCTATCTCAGCTCTGGGCATTTAGGATTTTTTTTGTGGATAATGTTTTTTTATAAAAAAGATGTATCTTAGTCCTCTGCTCTCTCCTCCTCTTTCCCAGACCAAGGAGGCCCAGCTGATGGTGGCAGAGATGGCGCTCTCCAAAGTGGACAATAAGGCCAAACTGGAGTCCACGCTAAAGGAGGAGGCGGCCATACGCCAGGACAACAAGGACAGGGAGATGGAGCGGCTGGCGGACGCCGCGGAGAAGGCTGCCCGGGTAACGAAGCCATGATACGGAGTGATGTGTAACCGGTGGTACGAGGGCTCAGCCTGATGAACAGCTCAGGAGGGGTTTGGTTGGGAAAACTTCAACCAAACAAATGTGGCCTTGGCATGATATAATCCTTCTTATTATGAGACTTCCTCCCCTTTCTCGCCTTTTGGTTAACAGTTCCTTTACCTTTACCTGTGTCTCCTCCAGGAGGGCGAGTTGGAGATGGAAGCCGAGCCGGTCAAAGCTGACTCCGAGCTGCTGAGGGACACGGCGCCGGTCATAGAAGGGCTCAAGGTAACGTCTCAGGCGGGGGGGGTCGGTAGGCTGGGGGGGGGGCGGTAGGCTGGGGGGGGTCGGTAGGCTGGGGGGGGGCGGTAGATCTGTTGGCTGTGTGAGCACAGCAGTCATAGTTAGCCCCTCCCCCCCAGCTCAACACGGGGTTAGGGTTCAACCTCAAGCTGCGTTCACACCAAAACTTTTTTTTTCGCGCGAAAAATCACCGTACGGACGCGCGTGACGCCGATAGACGCCATATTTTTGCCCCGAGTTGAAATATTTCCACTTTGAGGCGTCACCTCGCAACTCGGGCCAATCGGCTCTTGAGTTCTCTCTCTAGCTGGAGGCGGAAGTCTTTCAGGCGTAACGGTGACTTCATGGTGAAAGTGGCCGAGCTGAGCGAGCCTACGGGTGATGTCATCAGCCCAAACACGAGGGCGTCAGTGTGTGGGACGTCCTCAACAAGTAAGAAGCAGAACTAGTGGGGAGTTGTTCCGTGGTGGACGAAGAAGATGATAACGGAGACGCTGAGATAAGCCCCGCCCCTTACGGAGTGTCTCGACGCTCATGGCGAGAACACGGTGAACGGTCGAGCGAGTAAACTCACGCTTTGGTGTGAACGCACCTTTAGAAGCCCTCTTGTTTTGAATGAGCCTCACTATATTTGTATTTTCCCCGTGCCGTGTTTGCCATTGACGTAGCTTCCCTCACGATCTTATCTCATCGCCTCATCTGTACGAAGTTTTTGTTAAAGAAAATCCTCGAGTTCTGCTCATTTACATTTAAATCCACATTCAGTTGTAATTTGGAAATGAAAGTTTCTGGTAAGCTTGTAAAGAGAACTCCACAAACTGTTCCCTGAAGTGTTTTGACGTGACCTAAATGATTGAAATGTCTGTTTCTTGTTCCCTGATTGATAACCATCACTGTCGTTTATCTGCCACTCACCTGTCGCCTTTCGTTCGATCACGTCCGCGCCTTCGCCGCCGCGCAATTTGAACAGTGGCAGAGATTCCCGCGGCCGCAGGTTAGGTTTGACGATGTCTCTCCTCCCAAAAGACCCTCACAGCTTCACCCGTGTACCCCCCCGCACGCACACTCTCTGGTTCTTCTCTGAGCAGACCCCCCGGATGACGGTGAAACAGGACTTGCAGATGATTCTGGCATTTAAAAAAAAAGAGTCAGACATCCAGATTGATCCACGGTTCAGCGAGAGAGAGAAGAGAGAGAATAGAGAGACCTCTGAGTTCCTCCATGTGAGGTTTACTGGCTCGGTGAGAAGTGAGGGCGAAACACGCTCAAATTCAGCTTTGTGTTTTCTTAAGTCCAGACCAATCACAGTTCTAAAGACTGGAATCTAATGATATTATTATTATTTTTTTGTTTTTCTTATCTTAAGTCACTTAAAGCTAAATGATGATGTAACGTAATTGACTAGAATCTAATATTTTTGATAATTTAAGCCTAAAACACAGGCTGACAAGTTGCTCTGAAGAAATGCTGAATGGGATTTGCAAATTCTGTTTCCACCACATCTATCAGGACTTCTCCTCTTTTCCTCATCCACCCTTCCTGGCGATGTCACTGACCAAGTCGAACCTTTCACCCCTCTAACTAATCGCTTTTATAGCTCCACAGAGTTGTCTTCAGGGTAATGGGGAGTATCCCAGCGTCCTCTAAAGCTTCCCCTCTTTCACCCTCTGTGTGTGTTTCAGTTGGCCTCTTATTTGGGTTTGTATTAAATGCACATGTGCTACTTGTTTGGTTCACGGACTTTTTGACTTTGTATTCATTTCGTTTTTTACAATTTGGTATCTGAGAAGTATTCTGTGAACTTGTAACTTAGTCTGCATGTAAGAACATATCGTATGTTCCAAAAGGACATTTTAATAGGAGTTTTAAACCGAGGGGTGGATGTTGTTCCCGCCTTTTTTATTTCCATTCATGGTATGTTTGGTGTTCCAGGGGGAGGAGATCACCAAAGAGGAGATCGACCTGCTGAGCGACGCGTGCTCCAAGCTGAAGGAGCAGAAGAGGCTGCTGACTCTGGAGAAGGAAGAGCTGGAAGAGCTGAAGGACGACGTCCAGGAATACAACGAGGTGCCGTAAAGACGGAGACGAGGCGAGTCGCTTTGCCTGTTTTCTGTCACGTATTTTAAATGTGTGTTTTGTGTGTGTGTGTGTGTGTGTGTGTTGTGTTTTCCAGGATCTGGAGGAGATCAAGATGGAGCTTTCGAAGACCGGTCAGGAGAAGGCGCTGGAGGAGTCGAAGGCGAGCCAGCGTCTGTCCAAGAGAGTGGACCGCATGATCGGTCGCATCGGCAAGATCATCGGGGAGCTGGAGAAGGACAAAGTCATCCTGGACGGCCAGGTGGACACCGGCTCCACGCCGCCTGTCGGGTAAGAGATGAGTGCGCTATTACAATTTTTATATATTTTTTGGGGTGTATTTTATTCAGTCAAATTAAATCAAATACAATAAAAAAATATTATATATAATATATAAAAGAGAAAGACTGAAAAGGTATAGGTAGAAACAAAAAATGCTTATAAATTCCTATCCTAAATTGAAATCAAATAAATCAGAAAATTCATATAAAATAAAGAAAAAAAAGAAAATATATATATATATATATATATATATATATATATATATATATATATATATATATATATATACCACCACATACATCTTCCATATAAATACGTTTTCAATTACATTTATAACTCTCAAGAATTGTTTTATAAATAATTCAGGGTCATCGGGTCCGGAGGCGTTTAGCGTGTAGCTTAGCATAAAGACGGCTCACCCCGCTCTGTTCAGAGTTATTATTTATCTCGGACAGAAAGTAAATGAGCATATTTCCCAAAATGTTGAACTTTGTCTTCAAGAAGAAAAGCGTTGCCGTCGGCCACGGCTGAGCGTCCGTTGTTTCACTTTTGTTTCCTACATGTTTTGTGGAGGGTCCTGCTGAGCCGCTGCTGCTTCTGTATATTTCTTTATTTTTTGGGACTTTCTATCATCTTCTTGGCCCCTTGTGACATGTATCACTTTATTTCTCAGTTGTTTAAATTCATAATGTTATTTATAAGTCTTGTTTTTGAGCAGGGATCTTTTTTTCTTCTTTTTTTTTGGACTCCGTCTATCCTATAACTCTCTCCATCATCCTCGTTGTCCTCTTTATCATCAGCACTTTCATTGTAAAATGGTGGTGAAGAAAAAACAGGGTTATCGGGTTCAAAAATATATTTTTATTTCACAAATATAAAACCAAATCCTAATTTATTCACAGATTATTCTTTATTAAACGTATTGGTGCCAAAAGGTAAGCTGAACTGTGGTAAACTGCCATTTGCTTGTTTGCTATAATAATAACACTGCATTGTGGGGTTTTTCAGCGTGCTGGAAAAGTTGCTGGAAAAGATCAACCAGCCTCCACTTTCTGCCCCCGACACCCAAATGATGATAAAATTATAAACTGTTAATGTTTCTAATGAAGGAAATCAGTTTGACGACAAAAATCAAACTCAAACTGCTTGATTTGATAATAAAGTTTAGTTTTTGTCCGGGATGTGTGACCTCTAACGACAATTAACAAATATTAGATGTCCGTACAGGACGATATTTTAATGCAAGTATATTAACCCGCTTTAAAAAACAATAATCTAAAATCATCTATTAATTAAAGATGACTTTGGGTATCGACCGAAACCGAGTCCCGATTAAAATACCAGCGCTCCATCACGGCATCTTCCTTTATGTGACTTCCTCAGGGCTTTCCCAACTTTGCAAAACCAAATAACATAAATGCATAGATCAATGTACTAAATTATTGTTTAAAATTAAAATAGTCAATTAAATAGCAGCTTTTTTTTGGGTGGAAAATTATTTTTTTATGCAAAGAATTAGTCAAAACTTAAAGAGGAATTCAGATTCTATCGCATAACTAGAAAGTGTGTCGACGCTTAGGAGTGTCCCGCTGTCGCCGGTATCGGCCTGGTATCGGTATCGGTGTCGGTGCTACCCGACTCATCGCTTTAAATAACATGTTCAGCATGAATTAACTTTCAGGCAGTTTTGACCTTGAAGTGTAAAACCGCGATGATTAGAAATCAAGCGAAGCTAATTAAGATGATGCTACTCCTGATTGGTGTGATCTGGGACGGTCGAGATGCAGCATGTCGACCTCCAGGACTCGACCTTTTGCGTTCGGCGCCGCGCGGTTTCCTGAACGCCGTCTGTCCTCCGCCTCCAGGGAAAACCTCATCAGCATCGGCGAGCTGATCGGCGTCATGCGGCAGATCCAGAACATTCCAGAGCACAAGCTGCAGAGCATCGCCGAGGCCCTCGACGACAACAAGGACGGCAAGATCGACATCGACGACGTCATCAAAGTACGTCGCCGGGACGACTGTTTGTAGTTTCTTTAATTACCAGAAAACTGAGATTTGTTTCACAGAGAAACGTCTTTAAAAAGGTTTGTTGTGGATCAGGGATGTGATTTTATATATAAATGGAAAATCACTTTATTAATCACAACAAGCACAATTTGGATTTAACACGTTGCCCATCTGGCAGTTGGATGTTGAATTTATTAAATTTGAATATTTGAAGTAATTAGGATCAGGATTTTACATCATTTTAATGATTAGTCATAAGCTGATTGATTAATCGGATATATTTTATACTTAATTTAAAGTTATTCTATTTAGAGTCAAACTTCTGCTAAAGTTAAAGATATGTAAACATCCATATAATAATCAATATTCATCACTCTGAAAACTGTTTTTGGTCAGTTTTGGTTATTTAACACAAGAGATTAAAACAAATAATAATACTGATAATAATAACTTTATTTCTCTAGCACCTTACAAAGTGCTCAACAGGGAGTCAAGGTAAAACAAATGGAATAGTAAGAAAACAAATATAACATTTAAAAATATATATTCAATAAAAAACAGACAAACTGCTAAAGTTAAAGATATGTAAACATCCATATAATAATCAATATTTATCACTCTGAAAACTGTTTTTGGTCAATTTTGATTATTTAACACAGATAAAAAATAAATTAAAAAAATAATAATTTGTATAGCACCTTTTAAAAACAATGTTAACAAAGTGCTCTAGAAAGAGTCAAGGCAAAACAAATGGAATAGAAACAAATTTAACATTTAAAAATATCTATTAAATAAAAAACAGACAAACTAAATTAGGGGAACCAACGTTCTGCATAAAAAGACGACATCACTTAAAAGCTGTTCTCTAAAAATGTTTTTTAAGAAGTGATTTAAAAGAAGTCACCGATTCTGCAGCCTCATCCTCCGGTAGGTCGTTCCAAAGTCGAGGGGCTCTGACGGCAAAAGCACGGTCACCTTTTGATTCATATCTTGTCTGTTTTAGTCTGTCATTTTAGTTTTTCATACATTTACATCCCCCCTCCCACCGGAGGATCTCATGCTGCGTGTTTAAAACAGCAGATTTCTTCAACACACAGAACTATTTGATATTTAAAAATCATTATTTGTCCAGGTGGTGGAACTGATCGACAACGAGGACATCGACATCTCCACCACGCAGGTGGCCGACATCATGGTGATGCTGCAGAAGGAGGAGAAGCTGATCGGGAAGGAGAAGGCCAAAGAGAAGGCCGAGAAGGAACAGGCAGCCACACGCATCTAACTCACGTTCCACTGCGACACACAGCATTGTACAACAACACGAAGAGCTTCATATGTAATATAATAATAGAATTTCACCAATAGGTTTTGTGTAATTTTACTCAATTTAATGACCTAACTTAAAAGATGGCAAATGGATCAGAAAAATGACGTTTGGGGGAAATATACAGAAGGAGAGCGATTGTTTGAAGCTTGAGGCGGAGAGCCTCTCATTTCATTCACGCCATCATCTCAGAGAAATGAGGGATCGTCTCTGGTCTTTGCACAGTCATTGCCACGAGTTTATTTTTCCTCTTTTGATTTTGTTTATTCATCCTCCTCCCACATTGTAACGTGACCCGTTGTTTTGTTTTCTCGACTGTCGCGGGACAGCTTATCGCTCGCTGAAGGAGGAGAGAAAGGTGGCTGCAAATATATAATCACACGCGACGCAGACGTTCTATTAAAAACATCTAATCATGCGAGTCGATTCTAACAATCGCAAAAAAAACTAGTCGTCTTAGTTTTACGATAATTGAATCTCGGACTGAAGTCGGCAACATTTATATCGACATTCTGTAATTTATTTTCATTTTGTTCTCAAAGCGTCTTTTCTGTCACGTTGTAGCACATATCTTCAAATATATTCCAGTTGCAATTAATAGATCTCTGTGATAAGCCAAAGTATTGTTCACTGTGGCACATTTAATAATAGCGTGTGCTTATTCCTCAAGGCAACAAACAAACAAACAAACAAACAAACAAACAAACAAACAAACCAGCTCAGACCCCGAGGATCATAATAATCAAAAAGCCGCCCAGCAACCAGTTATGGATCCGCAGTCGTGGAGGACTTTGATCTTTCTGACTCGTTTCTGTTTGAAAGGAGTCCAGATGTTGGGACGTTTTGGGACGCGTCTCCACGGAGACGTGAAGGAGTTTATTTTGTGCACACGAGGAACGCAATAACCTTTTTTGTGATCTTGACCTCCGTAGTTTTCCACGCGATGTGGCCTTATAGAAACCGCCGAGCGGACACAGAGATTATGCATCATGTACTGTTGTGTATTTATTTTCGAGTATTCTCAGGAGGTAGCGGAGCTCCGATATTCTGTTCAGGAGGATTTACTTTGACGTACTGTAGTTTTCGCGAGGTGGTTAGAGGCGCGCCCCGAGTCCTCGTGTGTTTGTTGTTGTTTACGCCGCGGCGATGAGCGGGTAAACACGGCGAAGTGATTTCAGATTATATTCCAGTCCACTCCAGTCCAGTTTATTCCCTGTGTTCCCACTGCAAGCAGCGTTGACGGGACGTCCCACTCAGGGCGGCGACGAATGTTTATTCTGATAGTATTTGATTTGTTTTGTTTAATTGTTGAAATATCTAAAATATAATATTATTTTAATGAAAAATTGCCATCAGAATATCCTGGAATAAAAATGTAATGCACTGATTATCCTGCCCAAATAATCATCTGTAAATCACTTTAACCGTATATATTTTGTTAAACAAATGTTTTTATTAAATCTCAGACGACCTTTTAAGGTAACGGAAACAACCGCGTCGTCTTAATTACGCTTCTTGTGAATCATAAGCCTCTTCTCCATAAATAGAGGATACATATATTTTTATTTCATAAATAGCAACATTGTGAGTCTCTTCTTTCTTAATTCTTGTATTTATTTTTAAATCGGACGTTTTAATTCCTCGACCATCACGGCGGTATTCCCGTCTCTCCCGATAACGTCCCACGATCCGCTCGTTGCTTTTCCTTTCTCGGGGTTTGTTGACATTTGTAATGTGATCATTAAATTACTACCTAATCAAATCATTATTTGATTGAAAACGATCAAATACAAATATATTTTTACAGCTCTATTCACCGCTGGCATCAGGCAAATCTGAGCAGATGTTTATTTTATTTTTTTTAATTTTGTTATGAAACCCTTGTTGCTCATCTTTGCAGGAAATAAAAAGTCGTTGTCCGTCGTTGTGTTGCTTGCAGCGTGAACCCCGGTGGCGGCCCGTCCTCCGGGTTTGTGGTCCTCTGTGGCCGCGTCTCCACGGTAACCGAGAGGAGCTCAGGCGGACGACGAAGCGGCGCTTGAGATTTAACGGTCCGTCAATTGTAAGAAAATTGTAAAAAAAAAAAAGCACCAGAGTCGGCGTCTTAAAAGAAAAGTTGTTTTTATTAAACGGTCCAAGAAATCCAGACGTTTAGTTTACAAGTACAAGACGAATACTTGATCACTGATCAGCAGATTTATTTTCTGTGGATCGATTAGTTGCTCATGCTCTCGAGTCCTGAGCGTCGTCACGCGTACAAAAACAGACATTTCATAACGTCCCTCTTTGTGATGTCACTCCATGCTGGTGCTCGTTCATCGGGAGGAATTCCATTCATCCGTAGAGATGGAATAATCTCATTTCCCTCGCGCTATCCTGTGGTTACGACATTCAAGAAATAACGGGAAGAATCGATGACATGTTGGAGGACGTGAAGTCGCCCTGATACGAGGACCATCGGAATACTACGAGCAAACTCCTGAGCACGGACACGACACAATGACAACATGCGTCTGCGTATTTTATTTACATACATTTAAAGAACGGTCCAAACAGACGTGTGTACGGTTGTTTCTGGTTGAGTCGTCTTTGGCTGCAGTGAAAGGAGCGAGGTCACCGCTGGCAGCTGCTCTATGTTTAAAACTACGACCTAGGGGGGAGGAAAGGAACCACTACGACCTAGGGGAGGAAAGGAACCACTACGACCTAGGGGAGGAGGAAAGGAACCACTACGACCTAGGGGAGGAGGAAGGAACCACTACGACCTAGGGAGGAGGAAAGGAACCACTACGACCTAGGGGAGGAGGAAAGGAACCACTACGACCTAGGGGAGGAGGAAAGGAACCACTACGACCTAGGGGGGAGGAAAGGAACCACTACGACCTAGGGGAGGAGGAAAGGAACCACTACGACCTAGGGGGGAGGAAAGGAACCACTACGACCTAGGGGAGGAAGGAACCACACGACCTGGGGAGGAGGAAAGGAACCACTACGACCTAGGGGAGGAAAGGAACCTAGGGAGGAAGAACCACTACGACCTGGGGGAGGAAAGGAACCACTACGACCTGGGGAGGAGAAAGGAACCACTACGACCTGGGGAGGAGGAAAGGAACCACTACGACCTGGGGAGGAGGAAAGGAACCACTACGTCCTAGGGGAGGAGGAAAGGAACCACTACGACCTGGGGGAAGGAACCACTCGACCTGGGGGAGGAAAGGAACCACTACGACCTGGGGAGGAGGAAAGGAACCACTACGACCTGGGGAGGAGAAGGAACCACTACGACCTGGGGAGGAGGAAAGGAACCACTACGACCTGGGGAGGAGGAAAGGAACCACTACGACCTGGGGAGGAGGAAAGGAACCACTACGACCTAGGGGAGGAGGAAAGGAACCACTACGACCTGGGGAGGAGGAAAGGAACCACTACGACCTGGGGAGGAAAGGAAGGGGAGGAGGAACCACTACGACCTGGGGGAGGAAAGGAACCACCACCTAGGGGAGGAAAGGAACCACTACGACCTGGGGAGGAGGAAAGGAACCACTACGACCTAGGGGAGGAGGAAAGGAACCACTACGACCTAGGGGGGAGGAAAGGAACCACTACGACCTAGGGGAGGAGGAACCTCGACCTGGGGAGAAAGGAACCACTACGACCTGGGGAGGAGAAAGGAACCACTACGACCTGGGGAGGAGGAAGGAACCACTACGACCTGGGGAGGAGAGAAGGAACCACTACGACCTAGGGGGAGGAAAGGAACCACTACGACCTAGGGGAGGAGGAAAGGAACCACTACGACCTAGGGGGGAGGAAAGGAACCACTACGACCTAGGCGCGAGGAAAGAAACCACTACGACCAGGGGGAGGAGGAAGGGAACCACTACGACCTAGGGGAGCAGAAAGGAACCACTACGACCTGGGGAGGAGGAAAGGAACCACTACGACCTGGGGAGGAGGAAAGGAACCACTACGACCTGGGGAGGAGAAAGGAACCACTACGACCTGGGGGAGGAAAGGAAGCACTACGAGGTGGGGGAGGAGGAAAGGAAGCACTACCACGTAGGGGAGGAGGAAAGGAAGCACTACGCCCTAGGGGGGAGGAAAGGAACCACGACCTAGGGGGGAAGAAAGGAACCACTACGACCTAGGGGGGAGGAAAGGAACCACTACGACCTAGGGGGGAGGAAAGGAACCACTACCTGGGGGAGGAAAGGAACCACTACGACCTGGGGAGAGGAAAGGAACCACTACGACCTAGGGGGGAGGAAAGGAACCACTACGACCTAGGGGGGAGGAAAGGAACCACTACGACCTAGGGGAGGAAAGGAACCACTACGACCTGGGGAGGAGGAGACCTGGGGAAAGGAACCACTACGACCTGGGGGGAAGGAACCACTACGACCTGGGGAGGAGGAAAGGAACCACTACGACCTGGGGAGGAGGAAAGGAACCACTAGACCTGGGGAGGAAAGGAACCACTACGACCTGGGGAGGAGGAAAGGAACCACTACGACCTGGGGAGGAAAGGAACCACTACGACCTAGGGGAGGAGGAAAGGAACCACTACGACCTAGGGGGAGGAAAGGAACCACTACGACCTAGGGGGGAGGAAAGGAACCACTACGACCTAGGGGAGGAAAGGAACCACTACGACCTAGGGGAGGAGGAAAGGAACCACTACGACCTAGGGGAGGAGGAAAGGAACCACTACGACCTAGGGGGGAGGAAAGGAACCACTACGACCTAGGGGAGGAGGAAAGGAACCACTACGACCTAGGGGAGGAGGAAAGGAACCACTACGACCTAGGGGGAGGAAAGGAACCACTACGACCTAGGGGTGAGGAAAGGAACCAGTGGGCAACAGTGTTGCTCTATGTTCTAAGGGAGGAGGAAAGGAACCACTCTGCAGCAGTGTTGCTCTATGTTTAAAACTACGACCTAGGGAGGAGGAAAGGAACCAGCCTGCAGCAGTGTTGCTCTATGCTCTAAGGAAGGAGGAAAGGAACCACTCTGCAGCAGTGTTGCTCTATGTTCCAAGGAAGGAGGAAAGGAACCACTCTGCAGCAGTGTTGCTCTATGTTCTAAGGAAGGAGGAAAGGAACCAGTGAGCAGCAGGGAGTTTATCAGCAAGCTTAAAAAAAGTTTATTTTGACATTTTCAAAATTGCTGATATAAAAACATGTTTTAGGTTCTTCTGCCTCGCAGAGTTTTGCCTCTGTGTAAACTGCACTATTGATTTTGTGTGTGTGTGTGTGTGCGCGTGTGCGTGTGCGTGTGCGTGTGTGTGTGTGTGTGTGTGTGTGTGTGTGTGTGTGTGTGTGTGTGTGTGTGTGTGTGTGTGTGTGTGTGTGTGTGTGTGTGTGTGTGTGTGTGTGTGTGTGAGAGAGAGAGAGGTTTTCTGAAGAAGCGCGTCGCGATCTTACGATGAATACTAAACCGTCCTGAAGGGTTCCTGCGGTGGGAGGAGACGGAGCTGCGGTCCTCGTGTGACAAGAAGAACAAAACTAAAGCAACAAGTCATTCATGCTTTTCTTAATTTTCTGCGGCGGCTCCAGCGCGTTGGATTTGTCAAAAGCGTTTCTTATTCTGTGGAAAAGAGACGTCCTGGTGAATCCACGGCGTGAGGACGCCCCCGGTGGTCGTTTGCGGTACTGTCCTCACTCTTTGCACGCCCTGCTAGACGAATGCAAGTTTTTCGCGGGATACAAGTACATGAGTTTACTCCCGAGGTAGAGGAGGAGGAGAGAAGAAGAGCAGAAGAGCAGCATCAGCCCGTGTGTTCATCCGGAAATCTGGATAAATCTCCGATAAGATGAAACGAGTTGCAGTTTAACTACGGTATATATACGGGAGGCGAAGAAATGAGCCTCTCTGGGGTTTTGTTATTTATTTATTTATTTATTTAATCAAATTCTTTTTTTCATCCAAAAGATCTTGATTGAGAAATGACTGGATTGGACTTTATTCTAGTTGAACTTGACTCTCGAATGTATGAGAAGTATCAGTTTTTTTTTTTTTTTTAAAGCACATTCATGTAAAGAAACATCATCGACAAAATGAAATCATGAGTGGAATAAATTACAGATTATCCTGGATTCTTTTGTTTTCGTCCTGTTTTTTCATCTCACCCATCGCGAGAGAAAGAGAGAGTGTGATGTCATCTCCTTCCATTAAACCATTTTGTATTACTCCTCCCCCCTACAGCCTCACTAAATCCTGATAATCCGTGTTTGGGAACCGGATATATTAGGGCCTTGTAGATACTAAATACTTTCATCTCCAGTCACATTTAGTCAAATCCAACTCTTTTGGGGCGCTTTGTCCAAAAAAGAAAAACTGGATTTACAAAATGTGATTTTAAACGCCATGTTGAGTTCACCATCGCCTGCACGGTTCTTAAAATAATTAAATTAATCTTCAGAACTGGCCTCTAGGTTGCCTATAGTGGAAATGAAACCCGGTTCCAGAGAAGTTGGTTCTGGGCTGCCGGTCAGGACGCTGACCCGAGAGCTCAGGACGGGGGGCGATTGCTTCAGGGAGTTTTTACTACGACGATTCTATTGAGGAGGTGATTATTACGGGGGGGGGGGGGGGGGGGGGGTGTTGACAGCTCTGTGAGTGCAGGATGTCGTTGGTACCCGAGTCCCTTCTTATGTTTTAGATTACGCTGCCTGAGATGAGGCGTGTGATGTGTGGATGTTTGAGATGAAATGCACAAAGAACAGGAATAATGTTTGCACCGTGAAACTAAACGATTCAGCTTTCGAGCTCGATTCCTAGATCTTTAGTATATTCGTAGTTGCCGTTCAGAAGTTGAGATGTACTCGGCTAAAGATAAAGTAAATGTTTCATTTTTGCACAGTGAATATATTCTGTAAATAGAGAGTGAAGAGGTATTGTTGTTTACAAGATTGAAAAAAGGGAAGATTTGAATTGTAGGTAAGAGCCATAAGTCTGCGGGGCCTTTTGTCCCGTGAAGTGTGAATGACGTTGAGACGGAGAGGGAACATATTAACATATTAACATATTAACATGTTTTAGTTATTTCCCATCTGCCTAACCATTAAGACTCTTTCTTAGCTCTAATGTATCTCTCTTGATGAAAAGTAGGGACTCTGAAACCAAAATGCTGCTGAATAAAGTGTACGATGGGCTTCTTAAAGTAACATTTTAATGTAAATAAGTGAAGGACATAACCGTACGACATAACCATCTAGTTGCATGCCAGGGTACGGATCCATAATGTATCAGGGAAATACCTGAGTAATACCTGAGTAATACCTGTGTAATACCCGAGTATGTCGTGTTGTAAATGTCACATTTTGGGGGAGTTTTGCTGAAGCTGCTGAGAAACATCCCCCACAGACCGTCAGCCCGAACACGTCAGGGCTGAGACTCTCCTCACGGCTCCTGTGAAGAAGACGAAGACGAAGACGAAGACGAAGACGAAGAAGACTTATGTACTGTAACGTTTTATCATTTATTATAATTTTTTCTGGAAGTTCAGAGTTTCCTTTTTAGATTTTCTGGAACATAAGTGCAGCAACATTTCAAGAAGCCTTCGATTGGACTGAAATGTAAAAGAAACAGTTTAAACTTTAAATACAAAGTTAGGATTTCTTGTTTGAACAATCATGAGTTTTTTAATTTTTTCAAGACAAGACAACTTCTTTTATCTTGCGCCTTTAAAACCGTTCAATTTTAAAAGGAAAATAAAGGCATCAGAGCAACGCTATCAGAACGAGAGACCAGACCTCACCCTGGGAAGAAGCCACATTTAAAGTGTCAACAGAAGTATAATTAAACTCTTAATTAAAGTTGTAGTCATGTTTTCACATCTGACCTTTGACCTTCATCATGGAAAACTATTATTTAACACTTTGTTTCTATTCATTTAGCTTGGTCTTGATAATTGGTTTAATTTCCGTCTCCATGTTGCTTATTGACAGTCGTCTGTGCACTCTTCTTCACTCTTCTTCACTCTTCTTCACTCTTCTTCACTCTTTTTCACTCTTTTTCACTGTTCTTCACTCTTCTTCTTTCAGTTTGTTGCTCCACTTTCTTCACATGCCAGTCTCTAACCACGTCTGGGTTTATTTGCGCTTAATTACTGAGTTTTCGGCTCATAAAACCAAAACAAACTAGTAGGGGGAACTCGGTAGAGCGCATACCTTTGCATATCACAAGATTGGGCATTGAATTATGAACATTTTGGCATTAGTTGCCAATTGGATAGAAATTGACCGTGCTATGGTAAAAAGATTTTGACCTTTCCATGACCTTGACCTTTGATCCGATCCATCCCGAAATCTAATCCCCGGAAAATAACCAATCATCACACCAAATTTCATGCAATTCTGTTTAATACTTTTTTTATTTATGCAAATAACACGCACGCACGCATACAAATACACGGCGATCAAAACATGACCTTCTGCATTTTCAATGCGAAGGTAATCATCCAAACTAAAAGGGGTCTGCAGGGTGTGTGAAGCAGCTCGTGAATGTACGCGTGGTCCTGATGTGATCGCCATGTCTCGTTGGCATGGTAACTCAGTTGAAGGTTCTACGTGGACTACGTTCTCTCTGAGTCGTTCTGTTGCTTCCGCCTCATCGGTTCTGATCTTCTGTGATTGTAGTTCAACGCCATGTCAACGATTCTCCGTCTGAATGACGTCACGTGACGCGAGAGAAAGTTTGGGAGTGAACCGCCCGGTGGGAAATGTGCTCATAGTAACGCTTGTTTCACACGGAGAAAAAGGAGATTTCAATCTTTACAAATGTTTGTAAAAACAAGTTACAAGTAGAAAAGATCCCGTGTTGGTGAAGCCACGCCCCCGTGTTGGTGAAGCCACGCCCCCGTGTTGGTGAAGCCACGCCCCCGTGTTGGTGAAGCCACGCCCCCCGTATGAACCGCCATGCTTACAGTCTGAAGATGTAACACACGCTCTGCTCCTCCTCAGAGGAGAACCAGACACCTGAGACATTCTGTGATCGCGTTGCTGTTCATATCGCATGAAATAAAAGTGAAATAAAAGTGAAAGAACATCTCTGGTTCTGTCTCTTCTAGCATCTTCTGATCTGATGCTCCCGAGTTCTCTGTTAGATCTGATGCACATGTAGAATCACGGTACATACACAGAACCTCCTCAGACAGAACCTCTTCAGGTTCTATGTGGTTCTATGCTACATTTGTTAAACATTTGTTAAACTTCTTGCCATTACATTTTGTTAAACTTGCTCCATCACATTCCAGTCCTGATTTCAAACCACTCTTTAATATCTAGATTAGAGAATCAGTCCTGATATGGAGGTCAGATTGAACAACTTCTGGGATATGATGAAGCCCCAAAGGGAAACATTCCGAAGGGAATAATAAGAACTCCGTGGAACACAAGAGGTTCTCCTCCGACACGTCAGGGGATCCAACCCCGTCCAGCGAACCAGGAGAACCGTTACAAGGGACTTTTTTTCCTGTGCCCCCTGTTGCCGTGGCCATCTCCTCTCCTCCTCCTCCTCCTTCTCCTCTCCATCTCCATCTCCTCCTCTCCTCCTCTCCATCTCCATCTCCTCCTCTCCTCCTCCTCCTCCGTGTCCCGTCGCCGCCCCAGACTCCTGTTCCCCGCCGCCAGAGGAAAAACACGCCCCGCCCCCCCGTGACTCCCTCCTCCTCCCTCCTCCTCTCTCTCTCCTCCCTCCTCTCCATCTCCTCCTCTCCTCAATCTCCTCTCCCTTTCTCTCCTCCTCTTCCTCTTCCATCTCCTCCATCTCCTCTCCATCTCCTCCTCCTTTTCATCTCTCCTCTCCTCTCTCCCTTCCCATCTCCCTCCTTTCTCTCTTCTCCTCTCCTCCTCCTCCCTTTCATCTCCCTCCTTCCATCTCCTCTCTCTCCTCCTCCTCTTCATCTCTCTCCTCCTTTCTCTCTCCCTCTCCCATCCCCTCCTCTTCATCTCTCTCCTCCTTTCTCCTCCTTCCTCTCCCTCCTCCTTCCTCTCTCCTTTCTCATCTCTCCTCCTCCTCCTCCCTTCCTTCTCTCTCCTCCTTTCCATCTCCCTCTCTCTCTCCTCCTCTCTCTCTCCTCTCCCTTCTCCATCTCTCTCCCTCTCTCCTCTCTCTTCATCCTCTTCATCTCCTCTCTTTCCATCTCCTCCTCCTCTCCTCCTCTCCTCCTCCTTTGTCTTGCGTTTTCGTCTCTCCCTCCTCTGTCTGGGCCCAAACACTCCCTCTCCCTCTCCCTCTCCTCTCCTCCTCATCTCCTCCTCCTCTCTCTCCTCTCCTCCTCTCCATCTCCTCCTCTCCTCCTCCTCCTCCTCCTCCCCCGTCTCCCCGTGGTTGGTGGATCCCTCCTCCTCCCTCATCGTGTCATCACAACCTCTCTCTCTCTCTCTCTCTCTCAAGCTCCAGGTGCCATGTCGCTACCTCTTCTCTCTCTCCCTCTCTCTCTCCCTCTCCTCCTCCTCTCTCTCTCCCTCTCCTCCCTCCTCTTTCCTCCTAACTGTCACCACAACCTCACGTCTCTCTCTCTTCAGTCCTTCAGTCAGCTGGAGGCCATGGCCATGCCTGAACCACCTTCTCCCTCAGCTCACCTGGAGAACTGAAGAAAGACATTTCTCCTCCTCTAGGTCACTGACCTCGTTGACTCCTTCTGGAGAAACTCCTTTAGTTCGGCCTCCATTTCTCAAACCTCCATCCTCACCTCCGCCGGGTCACACCCGGCGTGTTACCAGAACACGCCGGGTGTGAGCCGGCATCGAGCCGGTTTACTGTCCTCCGGATCGCCTGAAGAACTGAGCGACTCTCTTCCTGAAGGAGAGTTTCTTGGGCTTGGGGACCACTTTCATCTCCTCCAGGCTGCTGGTGATCTGGCTCAAGGCCTGGAGAAGATGGCCCTTGTCTTCTTGCCACTGGAGCTGCTGACTGTTGGCCTGAGTCAACGACTCGCTCAGCGCCGCCTGCAGCTGGCGGCCCGTCTCTCTCTGCTGAGCCAAGTTCTTTTCTGTGTCTTCCTGGCTCTTCTTGAGGAGCAGGAGGGTCTGGGTCAGGTTGACCTCCAGCTCCCAATGGCTCTCCTTCTGCTGCTGAAGGGCCTCCTCCAGCTGCTGTACTCTGTGGCTGGTCTCAGCTTCAGTGACCTTCTTTAGTGCCAGCTGAAGCTCCAGGTCTTTGATCGCTTCAACTTTCTTGAGGTGAGACTCCTTCTGGAGAGCCTCCTTTCGTTTGGCATCCGTTTCCAGGAGCTCCACTCGACCTCTCAGGATGGCGTTCTCTTTGGCGAGGAGCTGGCTGGTGCCCTCGTCTACCTCCTCTTCAACGGCCTTGATGGGTTCTGGGGCCGCAGTGGGGATGGTTCTTTCTCTGCACTGCTGAGGTATGCTTTGTGGTTTAGTGGGCTGAACTCTGGGCTCAACTCTGGGCCGGGTAGCCTGTCTCGCAGCTGGTCCCCCCCCACGAGCTCCCTGAGCGGCTGGTGCTGGGCGCTCTCCCTGCACCGGGCACGGTTTCCTCCAGGAGGTTTGGTTATTTTGTCTCCAGGGAGAATTGACCTTTGCAGACTGATGAACCCTGTTCTCGCCGCATGGAGTGGAAATTCTGTTTTCCTGGATCTTTTCAACAGTCTTGAGACAAGACTGCTTTTGGAGAGCCTCATTTTGTTTAGCTTCCTTTTCTAAAAGCTCCTCTTTAGCTTTCAATTGTGCTTGCTCTTGCTCATAGCGGAATAGGGGGGTGTCTGTGTCGCTCCACACGTAAGGTTTGTAAACCTCACCCGTAAGAGCTCTCTTTGCCGCATCTTCTGCAGCAGCCTTCATCTGCCTGAGAGCTGCCCTCATTCCTTGAGTGGGTCTGTAGGGACCCACTCTGCCGGGTTGATAGTTCTTGGGCCCAGATCCGACCTCCATAGCCCACGCCCGCCCGCCACTGGAACTGTCTGGGGCGGTGTAGTTGACGCTAATGTCCCCCTTATACTTCCTCTGTCTTTGGTTGCTGTGGTTGTTATTCATTTTCTCCATTGGAAAATTATAACTCTCTGTGTTGTCTGTGTTTTCAAAGGGCCTTTGAAAGGACGGTGTAGAGATGGTGTAAAGATGGTGTAGAGATGGTGTAGATATTGAAGATTGTGATGAAGAAAACGAATCCTGGAAAGTACTGGCTGGAAACGGTAAGGTTAAAAAAATGCCTCCTTATATAGCTTCAGAGATGAAAGAGATCAAAGGTCCGCTGTGCTCTCGCTCGCGCGCTCTCGCTCTCTCGCGCGTGCTCTCGCTGCGATTGCGTCACAACATGACGTGTCCCCCCCCCCCCCCCCCCTCCGCTGATGACCGATCACTGCAGAGCGATGCAACGTATGCCAGTTCTGAAGCGTGTGTGCCCATCCAGGCTTTCGATTATCCCACGTCCTTAATTGTGATCGTACTGCACATCATTTAAATAAAAAACGTCAACTTCATGTACCGAATGTCACCCGTCAGCCTGGAAAAGGCTCCAGCCACATCGTTCAGTTTATTGTTGCAGTTTGCAGAGTGGCCACTAGATGGCAGTGCGTGACTGTGTTCTGACAGTCCGGATGAACGAAGTCGCTCACTGGTGAGAGACGAATGAGCTGAGAGCAAAGTCTGAAATAAAGAATGAAAGGAAACCATTTGTCCTCACACAGAGTTGTGCATCAGAGTTTATTCTGCACTGTGTCTAAATATCATTCAGACACTTCTCTGTGATGCTGTAATCTCTCCGCTCTTTAGAATTCATTCATGGAAAATCATGAAACTGGAATGAATCTATTGGAGTAATTACTTGTCATTTAGGGTCACATTGGTAAAATGCTTATTGTATTGGTTGTTTAAAAAATGTCTCCAACGATTCAGGATATGGCGAATAAGTTGTGGTCTGGAAGAAGAACATCTTCACTTTAAAAACCCCACGATGATAAAACAACGGCGGGAGGAGATGATTAGCTCCCTCTAAAATATCTCAAATTGTGACATTTTGGACAAGATTTTGACATGGCAGCCACATTTTTGTGTGCTAATCTAAAATTGAAACTAAATAACCATCAAAAGGCATTTTTATTTTGATATTGTAATTAGCTGCTACTTATGAACTACTGCACTTGTATAACGTGAGAAGTATAGGCTCATTTTCTCATACGGCATCTCTCAATATGCGTACTTGTGCGTCCTTTCCTCTACTTGTGTACTTTCCTCTACTTGTGTCCTTTCCTCAACTTGTGTACTTTTCTCTAATTGTGTCCTTTCCTCTACTCGTGTCCTTTCCTCTCCTTGTGTCCTTTCCTCTACTTGTGTCCTTTCCTCTACTTGCGTCCTTTCCTCTACTTGTGTCCTTTCCTCAACTTGTGTACTTTTCTCTAATTGTGTCCTTTCCTCTACTTGTGTCCTTTCCTCTACTCGTGTCCTTTCCTCTACTTGTGTCCTTTCCTCTACTTGTGTCCTTTCCTCTACTCGTGTCCTTTCCTCTACTTGTGTCCTTTCCTCTACTTGTGTCCTTTCCTCTACTCGTGTCCTTTCCTCTCCTTGTGTCCTTTCCTCTACTTGTGTCCTTTCCTCAACTTGTGTCCTTTCCTCTACTTGTGTACTTTTCTCTAATTGTGTCCTTTCCTCTACTTGCGTCCTTTCCTCTACGTGTGTCCTTTCCTCTACGTGTGTCCTTTCCTCTACTTGTGTCCTTTCCTCTACGTGTGTCCTTTCCTCTACTTGTGTCCTTTCCTCTACTTGTGTCCTTTCCTCTACTTGTGTCCTTTCCTCTACTTGTGTGTCCTTTCCTCTACTTGTGTGTCCTTTCCTCTACTTGTGTCCTTTCCTCTACTTGTGTCCTTTCCTCTACTTGTGTCCTTTCCTCTACTTGTGTCCTTTCCTCTACTTGTCTACTTTCCTCTACTTGTGTCCTTTCCTCTACGTGTGTCCTTTCCTCTACTTGTGTTGTTTCCTCTACTTGTGTCCTTACTTGCGTCCTTTCCTCTACTTGTGTCCTTTCCTCTACTTGTGTCCTTTCCTCTACTTGTGTCCTCGTGTCCTGTCTCCTCATCAGTCTCATGTTCACATTCAAAGTCCTCTTCTCTCGCTTCACGGTCAAAACGCCCGGATGTGACTTGCTCCTCCCACTTTACCCAGCATGCATCAGAGGAGACTTGTGCATACTCTGGCCAGCAGATATCCCAGAATGCATTTCACCAGCAACCGGAAACACTAGCGGAGGAGAAAATAAACAACTGACAGATGACTTTTTATAAATACTGTTGTTGAGTCAGGAATGTCATTTTAGGATGTTTTGTTTATTTGACTATAATAATAATGTCCAGTGAATAATGAGAGTAAAGGAGAAGAACAGCTGATGTGGTGACGTCATCAAGTCAGCTGCTGCTCCATCGCAGACAGACCGTCCTCCGTCCTCCGGAGTCTGGACTCCCGGGACCAGAAGAACACAAGAACACACGTCTAGTCGTGTTCTTAGAATCGAGAAATGCTTTTACGCAATTGTTTTGCAAACAGAGGAATCGCCCCCTGCAGGTCAGTAGAGGGAATGCACGTTTAAGACACTTCCGTATTCACTCCTGGAGGTTGCCATCTCGTATTTCTGGGCCCTTTGTGTTTTATCAAAAGAACACATGTGCAGCCTTGACGTAGAAGAAGCAGGACATACCAGTACAGTAGAATATTTTAACTGATGACATCAAGGAAAGTAAATATCGGTTGATATTTAAGAAAAAATGTAAAGACAAGACTCTGGAAAAGTACAAACGTATCATCAATTAATGAAGCATCATAAGTAACGGTTGATGGGGACAAGTTTTTTGTTTTGTTTATTGTTTTATGTAAATATGTATGTGTGTGTATTTATGTGTGTGTGTGTGTGTGTGTGTGTGTGTGTGTGTGTGTAGATGTATATGGGTGTGTGAATGTGTATGTATGTATATGTGTATGTATATATATATATATATATATATATCTACATATATTAAAATAATATATATATATAGTGTGCAAAATGCAAATTTGTATAAATATATATGTATATATATTTTATTTTATGTAATTTTGTATTCTATATTTCACTTTGCACACTTTACTTTTGCACAGTCACTTTCTTTCTTTCTTATACTTATATCTTATATTTTATTGTGTTTAGTTTTATCGGTGCTGCTACTGTTGTCAACAAATTTCCCCTTGGGGATTGAAAAAGTATATTTCTATTCTATTCTATTCTATTCATCATGAGCTGAGCGATTGAGACATTTTGGTGTAATGTCTTCTTTCTGACTCATGGACAGAAAACAACCAACATAAACATTTAGCTGTTCATTTGACGGATTTCTCTGTTTCTGTTTCTAGATTTCCTTTTAAATTCACCAAAAGTTATAGATGATGCCTCGATTGGATATTTAAAAATAACATTTCAGGAAAGTTAATAATATAATAATAATGCATTAATTTCATAAGGCGCCTTTCAAGCCACTCAAGGTCGCCGTACAACACATTAAAAACACTTCAAGGATGGACATAATTAAAAAAGCAGAACAGTTAAAAAGCAGAACAGTTAAAAAGCAGAACAGTCTGCAGCAGATCAACCAAGAGGGTGAGTCAAAAGGTGAGTTTTGAGGTGGGTTTTGAATAAAAAGACTTCCCAGCTCATTCTGGGGGATTCCGAGGCGTTCCCAGACAGCTGGGAGATATAATCTTCACCATGATATCTATTTTATTTTTTACCATGTATGTCATTTTACAAAACCTATTTCCAGCTTCATTCCTGTATATATTTGTAATTTTTTACAGAGTGATTTCTTCATATGTCGTTCATATAGCGTCTTTAAATACTGTGAAAAGGGCTATAGAAATATAATGTATTATTATTATTATTATTATTATTATAATAACCTTATTTATACAACACTGTAGCTCTAAAATCATGAAGAAATAATTAAAACAATATATTTGACAAGATAAGGCCTCATTTGCATATTTCAAACATAACATTTCATAAAACTTGTAATACCAAAAAATATTATTATGAATGTAAGTAATGAAGTGGGGGGGACGTTTCGTGGTGGTATTGACCCTGTTCACCTGAAGTATTTACCTGTACATAATATAACCAGTAGAATCAGCCGTTCACCTCAGAAACACCTCCGGACCCCCGGAGTGAGAATGAGTGAGTTTTTGAATTTAAATGCAGACGATGCGTTCAAGTGCCGGGAGGGCCGAGCGTTTGGCCGCGTGTCCGGGTTCACAGTTCAGTGCAGGGGGGCGGAGGGGGGGACGGGGGGACGTCAGGGACGAGCTGAGCGTTTCTAAGCAGGCGTGTTTCCTGGCGGCTGCGCAGCCGGCTGCTCCGAAGAGACTCATTAGGAGCCGCTGGTGGCATCGCCGAGTTCAAGTCACAGACACCAGAGAGAGAGAAACGCACGACCGCTGCTTCACTGGCAGGAGCTGTGTGTGTGTGTGTGTGTGTGTGTGTGTGTGTGTGTGTGTGTGTGTGTGTGTGTGTGCGTGCGTGTGTGTGTGGAGGGGGGGATTGAATTGTGCATCGAGATTAATATCTGCACACGCATGTGTCTCCGTCACTACGAGCTCATCCCTCTACATCCAGACTGTCTGCTGTCCTGGCTCCTGATTGGTGGATCGAGCTCCTCACTTTCACCGGAGACTAAAAACACATCTTCAGACTATACCTGGATTAAAACACAGAGTTGCACTTCAGTGGCACTCAAATGGCTCTTATTGTGGTACTTTTGTAGTTCGACTATGTTGAGGAAATGTTACTTTCTGTATTGTTGTTGTTCTTAGATTATTCTCTTGGTTGAAATGCACTTATTGTAAGTCGATTGGATAAAAGCGTCTGCTAAATGACGTGTAGTGTAATGCATCAAACGTTGTAGAGTGAGGTCATTGTGGAACGAGGAGGTTTGTAGTTCTGCCGGTGGGTCCGTGCCGGCAACCTCCGGTTCTGAAAAGAGAATCGACGAGCGAGACCCTTAAACCTGCATTCTCTCGACTGTCCACCTGGGGGCGACTCCTCCGGTTGAATAGAAATCGATGATGAAATGACTTCTCGCTTCATTTATTCTCCCGGTTAACATTGTAGACGTGAGTTTATGGTCTCAATGGCTTGTTTCAAGTCTTCTTCAATACAGCACGATGTTCATTTAGTAAATTAAGGTCAATTATACTTCATTCGACAGGTCGCTACCAGAGCCGTTTATGGGTCTCCAAAGTCCAAATATGGTCACTTCCTTTCACTGGCTGCATAAACCAACATGTTGACGGCCAACATGCTGAGATACTTGCAAATGGAGGATTCTGAAAGCAAGGATATCATTTGTTCAAGTCGTCTGAAGGTTAACATTTGACATTTAGGCTAAAAGGAAAAGAAAGTATACAGCATTTAAAAATGCCCTCACAAGTAGTACAGACATCTTCTTGTGTGGGTGTCTGAGGTTCTGTGTAATGTTATAATGGTGTGTGTATGCTTCTCTGAATGTTGCATGTGTACCTGTTTAAAACATGCATGTGCGTGTGTGTGTGTGTGTGTGTGTGTGTGTGTGTGTGTGTGTGTGTGTGGCAGAGCAGATAAAGCGTTATTGTTCCCATTTAATCACCATCTTCCCTCTAATTGGCAGCTCTCTCTCTCTGAGGGCTTTTTAAGGACCATCATCAGCATTTTATCACCGTGATGGTTAATTCACACGCCGCACAGAAGGAGACGCTCGCTCTGACTCGTCTCCTGTAAACGGGAACCGGGAGTCTGGGTTGGTAGACGTCTGCCCGGTAACAGCCGACGGAGGCGGAGCGACAGAATTCACGTTCTGTTGTGAAACCAGCGTCGTGTTTGTTTACCGAGGCTCATCCTTCAACTCTGGGCAGCAGGGCTAGAGGCTGGAGGTGACCCCCCCCACACACACACACACACACACACACGCACACACACTCACACACAAACAGACACACACACCCGCGTAAAATAAAATTTAGAATATTGCCCCCTAAAAAGTATTTGTCATATGTGTATTTTATTTTATTCAGTCAATCAAATCAAATCAAATACTATTTTATTCTATATGATATACAAAAGAGACTGAAACGGTTTAGGTAGAAGCAAAAAATGCTTATAAATTCCTATCTTAAATTAAAATGAAATAAATCAGAAAATTAACATAAATAAAGAAAAAAATTACAAATAAAAATAAAATAAAAACAATATATATATATATATATATATATATATATATATATATATATATATATATATATATATTGTTTTTCATATATGTGTATTTTATTCTTTCAGTCAATCAAATCAAATCAAATACAATTTTATTCTATATAATATACAAAAGAGAAAGACTGAAAAGGTTTAGGTAGAAGCAAAAAATTGCTTATAAATTCCTATCTTAAATTAAAATAAAATAATCAGAAAATTAACATCAAATAAAGAAAAAGAATAACAAAGAAAAGAAAAAAGAAAAGAAAAAACAATATATATACATACACACATATATATATATATATATATATATATATATATATATATATATATATATATATATATATACTTCCACAAACATCTTCCACCTAAATATGTTTTAAATCCCATTTATAACTTTCAAGAATTGTTTTATAAATATATAAAAGCTATTCCAGGGAGAAGCAGAGGGGAGGGTTCACAGAATGCGTCCTTAAAATGATAAAGATAGAAGCTAAGGTTCAGATCGCAGTGTGGAAGTGAACCACCGGCAGCTCGACGGTCACATGATATGATTATTTATGTGTTTGTATTATTGTGTTATTGTTTATATTGTGTATTGTAGTGGTTTGTGTACCTGGAGCAGTCCTGCAGTCCTGCCGGCGCTCCATATTTCCCTTTCATGATCTTTACATGTGAACATTTGAATACTTTGGTGGTAAAAGTCTGTTCTCGATTTGAGATAACGACTGTAACAGTTCAGCTCCTCACCTTCCTTCTTGTATTAGTGGTGTTCATCCTGTCTCTCTAACTATCTCGTCAGTCCAGCTCCCTTCAGCTGCCTCTGGTCCCCTCGTTAGTCCCTCATTACCTTCACCTGGTCCTCATGCCCGTCTCACCTGCAGCCCCTCCCCTCGTTAGTCCCCGTCTCCTCAGGTTCCCTCACTTGTCCTCTGACAGGTCGTCTTGTGTTTTCCGACCGAGTCCTCCAGCGTTCCAGTGTGTTTGATTATTCTCTCTGATCCGTTCCTGAAGCTCTCAGGCCACATTTACACATATATACGTATTTACAGAAACTAATATTTCTGCCCCTCCGTTTTCTAAAGTAACATTGTACACACAAGGTTGTTTTCAACAAAGTTTCTGTTCATATGAACCCTCATAAATACGCCGTCCGCATACGTCCCATAGGACGCTCACGTGACGTGAAGCATCTTTAGTCGCACACTGTGACGTTTGACCACCTAAAACTCGTTTGACCTCGTTCACACGCAAACACACAAACAGAGTTTTCACAAATCTCCACTTTGGCCGGAGTTTTTAGAAATGATCGTTTTCCGTGATAAAACCTCCGTTTTTGTGTAAATGAAAGGCCAAAACACATGAAGATATATGTGTTTTCCCATCGTGTAAACGGGGTCTCAGTAAAGGATCTTTATTTGCATTATTGTCTCCTGAGTCGTGCATCTGGCTCCACCCTGAACGACCCACATCCCCTCTCTGGGAAGATGACCTTGTGATGACCTCAAACCTGTCAAAGCGCCTTTCAGCTATCGTCTCTTTTTTTTCTACGGCACATCGAGGTTTAAAACCACATCAGGCAGACAAGAAGATACCCGAGTATTATTGGTGAAATATTTGGCCTTTCCTTGAAGGAATAAACAAATTCAAAGCGTCTCTTGACCGCGGCCACGTGGAGCAGATCCTCTCGTGTAGCCGGCGGGTCAAAGGTTACGATAATCTGCCTCGAGTGCATTTGACTCCAAAGGTCGGAAACAGACGGGCGAGTTTCTGGAAGGTCGCCTGGGGGTTTGTGGACGAGCTAAAAACGTGCAAAAACCTCCAGCTCAGATGCTTTAAAGTGGCATCCAGCAGGCCAGGAACCGTGCCATCACACCCCCCCCCCCCCCTTATTAGGAACCATGTTCCTCAGGGGGGGGGGGGGGACGTGATGGAGCTGCATGCAGACGTTTAACTCTCTCTCACCCCACACTCCCTCCCTCCCTCCCTCCCTCCCTCCATCACTCTCCCTCCTTTCCAAACCAAACCGCGCTACAGATGTGGCGGTGTGGGGATAAGATCGGCTAAATAAGACGACTTGAAAGAGGAAAAGCGGACCGTCGCTCTGCCAACGGGATGTTTCCACATTTCTTTAAAGGCGCCCTCCGTCGAACGGAAAACAAACGGGCGATCGACGAGTTTGACTCCGACGGACGGAAGAGAGAAGAGAAGAGAGAAGAGAGAAGAGAGAAGAGAGAAGAGAGAAGAGGCGCTTTGGAACGAGAGAGAGAGAGAGAGAGAGGGGGGGGGCGTGAGGTGAAGTAGAAGAGGGATGTGACGTCACTGTAACGGTGAAACACTATTATTTTCTCGAGAGCTTGGAATCAAAACAAGAAAGATAAAAAAAGGTAGATGGAAGACTTAATCGATGGATGAAGCACTTGAAGTACTTTGAAAAGAAGAAAAATACAAATTGCCTTTGATGGAATGAAAAAGACTTCTAGAGACTTCAGGGGCTTGAATAATAATAAAAACATCGGAGTCTGAAACCAAAAAGACAAACTGCTGACGCCAGATCAGTCAGAGGCTCAGCGCCGCTGTCTGAGGAGCCTCAGCTCTCGGATCAGAATCACTTAATAATATAATAATATAATAATAATAATAATAATAATAATAAGCAATAATCTTCTCTGAAATTCCTGATTCCTGAAAAAGAAAACTGTCTCGACCCCGAGTGTGTCGATCGGATATCGAGACGCTCCGTTCCCGTTCAAGATTCAAGATTCAAGATATTTTAATGTCATGTGAACATATACAAAAGTTATTTGTACAATGAAAAGCTTTTATTGCTGGGTCCTCCAAACTAAACAAAATTACAAGGTAAGAAATAAGAAAGAAATAAATACAAATAACTCACGAATAAGCGTGAAAAATGAAACCTTTGGGCCGGAGGTGACCATGAGTCACATGACCTGGTTTATTATTGTGAATATGCTCAACATTTATAATCCCACTGTGGAGTGAAATGAAATGAAAAATATAATTCCACCAGACCAACGTGTCACCATGCCGTGTTATGAAGGTTAAATATCAGCTACTCTGAGAGGCATGTGTGTGTGTGTGTGTGTGTGTGTGTGTGTGTGTGTGTGTCTGTGTGTGTGTATGTATGTGTGTGGGGGGGGGGGGCACAGAGGTGGAAGCCCCCCTTCCCCTTCTGTCCACCTTCCAGTCCACCTTCACTGCAAATGGGAGTGGGGGTGAGGGGTATCCTCAACCCCCCTGCCCCCCCCCCCCCTCCCTCCAATTCAGCCTCCAATTTAAGACTCTGGCATGTCGGAGGAGAGGAAATGGAAGTGGGTGTAGAGAGAGGAAGATGGGGAGGTGGAGCGGTGGGGCTCACCTTGTTATGGAAGGAGACTCCCTCCCTCACTTCCTCCTCCCCCCCCCCCACACACACACACACACCCACAGTCTGGCAGGAGAGGAGACAGGTGGAGCTCCCTCCTCCTCCTCCTCCTCCTCCTCCTCCTCCTCCTCCTCCCTGCTTCTCTCCAAGTAACTGCATTTTTATTTATACGGCCAAGTCCAGTGTGTTTGAAGGGCGTCCGCACACACACACGCACACACACACACACACACACACACACACACACACACACACACACACACACGCACACGCACACGCCCGGTGGAGGGCTGCCAGGTTGCTGCTTATGTTGATGAGAGCGAGCGAAGCCTTTGTAGTGACTGGTGCAGTCCGGAGCCAGCTCCCCCAGCAGAGGAGGAAGAGGAGGAAGAGGAGGAAGAGGAGGAAGAGGAGGAATCAACTTTGTGGTTTAATTATACGACTTTGGAGAGAAAATAGGGAGAAGGAAAGAAAAGACGCTGGAAGATGCTGACGAATACTTCTTTGTTGTTTCTCCTTTTGTGTATTTATGATCTGTTGTGAAGGACACAGTATTTCTCAAATCATTAATTAAGATTCATCCTCTGGTTACTGGTAATATTGGTCCCACATTTCATATTTCATGGTAACACGGGGAGTGAATATAACCGTCACTCGACAGCTAAACTCATCATGTAAGGTGTAATTATGATGTAAATATACTTTAATTTACTATAATAGGACACAATAAATTGCAGTTATTACATGTTTCTCCAGAATCCGTCACCGCTGCTCCGGTTTGTCGTCGGCCCTTGTTGTTGTTGTTGTTGTTGTTGTTGATGTTGTGGTGCTTGGCCGACGCCCCTCAGCAGGTGGGTGGTGACCTTCAGGCTCCATCAGGTAGAAGTCCAGAGTGATGCCTCTCCTCCTCCGGCTGCACTGGAGTCAGGTGAACAGCGTGAGGGCAGGGCGACTCTTTCTTCTCCATCAGTTCAGATCATCACTTTTCCTAGTGTTGCATGTCGAATGTTTTATGTGATGCAAAATTAACAAAAAACAACAAAGAAAACTTCATTATGTCATTTTAAAAGAAATATAATGTGTATTTTTGTGTATTTTATTTTATTCAGTCAATCAAATAAAATACAATACAATATTATTGTATATAATATACAAAAGAGAAAGATTGAAAAGGTTTAGGTAGAATAAAAAAATGCTAATAAATTCCTATCCTATATTTAAAATCAAATAAATCAGAAAATTAATATAAAATAAAGAAGAAAAAAAAAAAAAAAATATATATATATACTACCACATACATCTACAAATATATACATATTTTACATTTTATTATTTGTTTGGAAAGAGACTCCCTCAAAAGAAAATAACAAAGAAAATAAATAAACAAATAATAATAATTTAAAAAAGCGTTATATAATAATAATAAAAAAAAAAAAACTTTAATTTCTTTGTTATTTTTTTTCTATGAGCATGTAATAATGTAACATGCTCATAGAAATATAAATCACGGTGTTTGTGTGAGGTTCACTGCTGTTGTTGTTCTGGGTATTCAGAGAGCTCCTCCATCACTGCTCCATCACGCTGGGATTGGCAACGCAAGATCATTTCCTCTTTTTTTCATTTTGACTTGTTTAATTAATCAGAACCGACGGCGGTGCTTTGGTTTCAGTGCGTGAGAGAGTGTGTGTGCGCGTGTGTGTGTGTGTGTGTGTGTGTGTGTGTGTGTGTGTTCAGACAGAAAGCCAAGTTTAGGATACACTGAGCACCTCTCTCCTCTCCTCTCTCTACTCATGGATGAATTGTCATCTCTATTTGAGGGATACGCGTTGCCCTCATGGAGGTCTGGATGGTGGAATATGCCGACTACCAACTCTTCATCATCTGTCATCTTCATCGTGTTGTTCCTGTGTGTGACGATTCCTTCTGGTCACATGACCTCTATGACACCTGTCCGCCTGGAGAGGATCCTCAAGGGTTCTCACCTTTTACCCTGAAGGCTTGTTTGGGAGTTGTTCCTGATCCCATGTGAGGTCAAAGGTCAAAGGTCAGGGATGTCTATGTGTTCAGATTGTAAAGCACTCCGAGGGGAGTTCATAATTTGTGAAAATGGGCGATACAAATAAACTGAATTGAATTGTAAAGGTTCATAAGATTCCAAAATAATGCCCCAAAGTAAACATGTTACCATGCAGGATGTGGATCGTTCTGATGAACTCATTTTAATAACCCCAACATCGCGTAACGTAATCCTAAACACACAGTTTTATTCCGCACGCTGCAAATGGATGCTCACTCAGCAGTGGAAGGGCGTCTGTGCCCCCCCCCCCCGATGAGTGAAGGTTAACAACATCTGGGCCCCGATTGGCAGACGGCGCCAACAAACCCGACTGGAATCGAGCAAATCTGCTGAGTGGACCGTTTCCAAGACGACGAGGAGCCGGCGGTCCGGGCGAGTCGGGCGAGACGGTGTCAACGCGGCCTCAATGACACCTTGTGAGGACTGGCAGGTATGGAAGAATATGCATTATTGTTTTTTATGAACTACATTAAATTAATTTGAACGTTGTTCCCAAAAAACAAACGCAGAAAAGAGAAAATTTGAAATATTGTTTGTCTAAAATTCCTCGAGTTCTGGTCATGTAGCAGGCGGAACTTTCTCTTCATAAGTAAAACGAATCATTTATTAATGTGCATTATTATTATGTTTTTTCCGGTAATAAACACAAACAATTTAAAGAGCAGTGTGGAATACAGATGTGCATATTGGTCAAATATCCTTTTGATGAATTTGATTAATTCCCATTATCTCACAAACCTAAAGGTTTAAGGATAGCATTACAATTAAATGTAATTTCTCTTTTTTTATATTTAAGAAATTTTTTAAAGAAACTCAAACTCAAACAATCTCAAGTTATAAAAGGCTTTACAAAGAAGTTAACCCTCCTGTTACCTTCAGATGTACTAACATCTTTTACCCTGGGGTCAATTTGAAGTAATTAAAACCTCCAGAAATTGATTAGAATTAATATTGTTTCCCAAGTTTAAGTGTGAGGTACTTTATGTTTATTTGTTGATACCTAAACAGCCTTTTAAATAAATAAAAAAGTTGATATTTCTGATATGTTTTACACAGTGAAAAACAGCCTGGGGTCAAATTGACCGCAAAGAACAAGTTGTGTTCAGGACATTAAAATATCATCATGTGAATTTAATGTTTTCCCAGTTGTCCCCAAATAAATTAGGAAAAGTCATGAAAAAAATGATTTAGAGACATTAAATTCAAAGTCAAATTGACCCCAAAGGTATTAGGAGGGTTAAAGAACGAATAATACATCAAAATGAAAAAAAAGTCTAAAATGTCCTCACTGGAGTGACGTATTTAAATCTATTAGCCCAATTAAGTAAAAATCATCTGTTGGAACATTGCAGGCGTTGATCCCGCCGCCCTGTCGGCCACAGGAGATTTATTCTGTTTATTCAGACTCGAGTATCAAAAGATCTCCGCCCGAAATAAGAAGTGAAGCCTCCCGCTTCACTTATTTGCCGTGACATCGTGCAGAGATGCTGGGCTCGGGGTGATGGATTGACTCCGGCTTTTCCTTTCAAGTGCGCCGGCGCTTATGAATCTCAGATATTGGTCGATTTCACGGATAACCCCCGACGCCCGGGCGCGGCGTCACGCTCGTCTTCATCTCCCCGTGAGGAGGCGTGCTTCTGCAGGTCGAAAACCTCGAGGAGCCGTTGATGAAATCTCCTGAAAGAGTTAGACACACTGCCACACTGGGACACGTGGGAACGCCGATGTGTGTGTGTGTGTGTGTGTGTGTGTTAGCTCACAGTGTCTCAGTGTGAGAGAGGGACCCCCCAGACGTCTCATTAGGTATATCATTAGGAGACAGCTGGAAGGGGGTGCAGACAGCTGACACAGGGCTGCAGGGGCGGGGCTAGCTGGGACTTCTTGGGGGGGGGGGGCGGGGCTAAGACATCCAGAGTGTGAGGGTCTCTGTGATGGACGCCTCACACAGCCAGAGGCACAAGAAGAGCTTTTAATGACAGTTAGAGGGACTTTTTAACTGGTTATGAAACAGTCACGATGCATTCAGGACGCCTCCAAGTGACCTTCAGAATTAAACGAGACCGTCGGCATTTCGGGATACTCGGCTTTTCCTCTCTGCTCCTCCCGGGGAGCCGACGCCATCGCCATTACCATCACCATCACCATCTGCTGGGGGTCCAGAGCGTATTGCTGGAGCCGCTCGAGGGAAAAGAGGCACGAAGGAACCAGGACTGAGCGGGGCAGACTGTCAGAACGAGCGGTTTTCTAAAAAAGGAGTCTGGTGCTCAGAAACACTACCAGCTCTGTCCACCGGGGGCACTAAAATCAACACCAGATCGAAGGTACACGCGTCGCAGTAGCTTTAAAGATGACCTCGATGGGTTTGCAGATGTTTGCTCCCCGACTGATTGTTGATGGGATATTACATTTATTAACTAGAAGGGGCACTCGGTAGAGCGCATACCTTCACATATCACAAGATTTGGCATTGAATTATGAACATGACAATTGACTGTGCTATGGTAAAAATACGATTTTGACCTTTTCATGACCTTGACCTTTGACCCGATCGATCCCAAAATCTAATGAAATGGTCCCCGGATAATACCCAATCATCCCACTAAATTTCATGCGATTCAAGGAAGATTTTGACCTTTTCATGACCTTGACCTTTGACCCGATCGATCCCAAAATCCAATCAAATGGTCTCCGGATAATAACCAATCATCCCACCAAATTTCATGCGATTCGGTTTAATGCTTTTTGACTTATGCGAATAACACGCATACAAATACACGGCGATCAAAACATGACCTTCCGCATTTTCAAAGCAAAGGTAATCATAAGTATCGGATATGAAGGAGGCTGATAGGAGGATCTCCTCAGACACACCCGGCTGCATGGAAGTGAAACATTCATGACAGCTTAGTGAGAATAATAGCTCAATACAGAATATGTAGTGCATGTAGTAATGAGTTTGGTGTTTATTTACAGTATTCATACATTTTACATGAGTACTTTTAGGACCCTCTGGGCGGATTAAAGGGGGCTAGTGGCTCCACAATAACTACAAGATCATCTCTCGTTTAGGATCAGCACACTTACGCCTCAGTGTGTGTTCAGAGAGTATGGAGAGAATATGCCGACTACCAACTCTTCATCACTCTGTCGTCTTCATCGTGTTGCTCCTGTGTTTTAATGTGTGTGATCATTCCTTCTGTCACGACTCGAAAGACAGGAGACAAAAACACGAGTGCAAAGTTCAGGGCAATCAAAAGAGTTTATAGAAAACAGAAAATCACAGCTATGAAAAGTAAACCAGGACAAAAGACGACACTATCAACAAGGATCAGGACGAGACGAGAGACGAGACGGTCTGACACGAGACACAGGTAGACACAGGTAGACACAAGTAGACAGGTAGACACAGGTAGACACAGGTAGACACAGGTAGACACAGGTAGACAGGTAGACACAGGTAGACAGGTAGACAGGTAGACACAGGTAGACAGGTAGACACAGGTAGACAGGTAGACACAGGTAGACACAGGTAGACACAGGTAGACAGGTAGACAGGTAGACAGGTAGACACAGGTAGACAGGTAGACAGGTAGACACCGGTAGACAGGTAGACACAGGTAGACAGGTAGACAGGTAGACACCGGTAGACAGGTAGACACAGGTAGACACAGGTAGACAGGTAGACAGGTAGACACAGGTAGACAGGTGGGTAGTAGACAGGTAGACACAGGTGGAGACACAGGTAGACACAGGTAGACAGGTAGACACAGGTGAGACACAGTAGACAGGTAGACACTGGGGACAGGTAGACACAGGTAGACACAGGTAGACACAGGTAGACACAGGTAGACACACAGGTAGACAGGTAGACACAGGTAGACACAGGTAGACCTGGGTAGAGACAGGTAGACACAGGTAGACAGGAGACAGGTAGACACAGGTGACCTGGAGTAGACACAGGTAGACACAGGTACAGGACACAGGTAGACACAGTGAAGGGGAGGTAGACAGGTAGACACAGGTAGAGCCAGGTAGACAGGTAGACACAGGTAGACAGGTAGACCTGGGTAGACACAGGTGAACACAGGTAGACACAGGTAGACACAGGTAGACACAGGTAGACACTGGACACAGGTAGACACAGGTAGACAGGTAGACACTGAGGAGGTGACACAGGTAGACACAGGTAGACACAGGTAGACACAGGTAGACACAGGTAGACAGGTAGACACAGGTAGACACAGGTAGACACAGGTAGACACAGGTAGACAGGTAGACACAGGTAGACACAGGTAGACAGGTAGACACAGGTAGACACAGGTAGACACAGGTAGACAGGTAGACACAGGTAGACACAGGTAGACACAGGTAGACACAGGTAGACAGGTAGACACAGGTAGACACAGGTAGACACAGGTAGACAGGTAGACACAGGTAGACAGGTAGACACAGGTAGACACAGGTAGAGACAGGTAGACACAGGTAGACACAGGTAGACACAGGTAGACACAGATACATGAGGAAAGGGGAGCAGGTGGACTCCATCAGGGGTGGAGCAGACAATCACACCAACGAGGAAACACCGGGACACGAAATAAAGTCTCTGAAATGAGAGAGGACGGTTACTACAAAATAAAAGCGGACGTGGAAAACAGGACTAAAACATAAAACTCAACACAACCGACGAGACGTGACACCGTGTGGTCACATGACCTCTATGACACCTGTCCACCTGGAGAGGATCCTCCTCTGTTCTCTCCTCAAGGGGTCTCACCTTTGTTCCTGATGTGAGGTCAAAGGTCAGGGATGTCTATGTGTACAGATTGTAAAGCTCTCTGAGGAGCAGACAGTCACACCAATGAGGAAACACCGGGGCACGAAATAAAGTTTCACGCCGGAATATGTTTTTCACATTAGATTTATGAACAGAGTCGCTCTAGTTCAACTTTGGCTGCACATCCAATAAACTTCTGACTTTTAGTTACACAAGTTGACTCCACTCAGCGTCTTGTCATCTTTTTAAGGCAGCCAGGTTACTTTTGAGGGAAGTTCATCTTACTTGCAATGTTAAGTTCATTCAACTAAATAAAAAAATGTTAATTTGAAATATTTGACATTGATATTAACAATTTGACATTCTTAATTTGCAATATTTATATTTATATATAAATATTTCAACACTTCACAAAAAGGTCGGCTCCCTGTCCTGAAGAAAAAAAAACCCAAGTACAAATGTATGTGAGGAGCATGGGGGTGTTTGTGTGTGTGTGTGTGTGTGTGTGTGTGTGTGTGTGTGTGTGTGTGTGTGTGTGTGTGTGTGTGTGTGGGGGGGGGGGTCGGGGTTCACATTCTTGGGGTATTGCATTTTGCTGCACTTCTGCTCCTCAACAAAGCGGCGCCTCATCGGTCTCGTCCTCGCGGCCGACAGCTGCCGGGAAAACAACGGACGCCATTTTACTCCATGTGAACCCGCCGAGAAATCCCTGGAATGGCCGAGATCGTAATGCGGCGCCGATAAGGTTACATCACGGGGGGGAGGGGCTTACTCCTCAGGAGCGCTGCTCGCCCCCCCCCCCCCCCCCATCCGTCTCCTCCTCTTCCCTCGATGTCACCTTCTCATCTCACGCCCGTAGACAGGCTCACGTTCTTCGTTGCGTTGGATCCGCCTCCCTTTTCCTCCCTCCTCCTCCCTCCTCCCCCCTCCTCCCTCCCTCCCCCTCCCTCCTCCTCCCTCCTCCTCCTCCCTCCTCCTACCTTTTCCTCCTTCCTCCTCCCTCCTCTCCTCCTCCTCCTCCTCCTCCTCCTCCTCCCCTCCTCCTCCTCCTCCCCTCCTCCCTCCTCCTCCTCCCTCCTCCTCCCTCCTCCTCCTCCCTCTCCCTCCCTCCCTCCTCCTCCTCCCTCCTCCCCTCCTCCCCCTCCCTCCTCCCTCCCTCCTCCTCCTCCCTCCTCCCTCTCCCTCCTCCCTCCTCCTCCTCCTCCCTCCTCCTCCTCCCCTCCCCTCCCTCCCTCCTCCCTCCCCTCCCTCCCCTCCTCCCTTCCTCCTTCCTCCTCCCTCCTCCTCCCTCTTCCTCCTCCCTCCCCCCTCCTCCTCCCTCCCCTCTCCTCCTCCTCTCCTCCCTTCTCCTCCTCCCTCCTCCTCCTCTCCCTCCTCCTCCTCCCTCCTCCTTCCTCCTTCCCTCCTCCTCCTCCTCCTCCTCCTCCCCCTCTCTCCTCCTTCCCTCCTCCCTCCTCCTCCCTCCTCCTCCTCCCCTCCTCCCTCCCTTCTCCTCCTCCTCTCCTCCCCTCCCCCTCCTCCTCCCTTTTCTCCTCCTTCCCTCCTCCTTCTCCCTCCTCCTCCCTCCTCCCTCCCTCCCCTCCTCCCCTCCCTCCTCCCTTTCCTCCTTCCTCCTCCCTCCCTCCCTCCTCCCCCTCCTCCCTTCCCTCCCTCCCCTCCCCTCCTCCTCCCTCCTCTCCTCCTCCCTCCTCCTCCCTCCCTCCCCTCCCTCTCCCTCCTCCTCCTCTTCCTCCTCCTCTCCCCCCTCCTCTCCCTCCTCCCCTCCCTCCTCTCCTCTCCTCCTCCCTTCCTCCTCCCTCCTCCTCCTCTCCCTCTCTCCTCCCTTTTCCTCCTTCCTCCTCCCTCCTCCTCCTCCTCTCTCCTCCCCTTTCCTCCTTCCTCCTCCCTCCTCCTCCCTTCTCCTATTCCTTCCTCCTCCCTCCTCCTCCCTCTTCCCTCCTTCCTCCTTCCTACTCCTCCCTCCTCCTCCTCCCTCCTCCTCTCTTTTGACATATTTCACGTGATGAATTTGGACTTCCGGGCGTCCCCAGCTGTTGTTTGATGCAGTTGCTCATCGTTGTTTAAATGTGTTCTTTATTCCAGTCTCTGCTCACATGTGGACTATGCAGTAAATATTGTTACAGGGCTGAATAATGTTGGATGAATATTTGTATTCCCCACCTAACTGTTCAACTTGTGCCACCATAAAACCAGAATGACCAACAACCCGACTCATCTCATGGAGTCGACTCATCCTGATGATCATTTATCCAAGTGGACATTTCTGGAACTGCAGGAAAAGAAAATTTCCTGCGGCCCAAAAAAATGTTTCCCCCCCCAAGACTACATTTTAATAAGGACGCCAGTAAAACTGCAGCCTGAACACGTCCAATGGCAAAAAAGGTCAATTATTTCTTCTTGCAGGATGCATTCCATTGTTTTTAATGGATAAGTATTTTTCTATTTCTGGCTTAATTGCCCATTCAGTTTAAAGTATCCAAAGCTTTGTGGAGTTCTTGAGTTTGGGCCTCGTGCAACCCGTCAGTACGATATCCTACAGAAAAGTTACTTCTTCATTATTCCTGCGTTTTCTTAAAAAATCCAACAACACACACTAATTTCAGTTCTTTGCTTTTCAAAATAAAGTCCCTTCTTCACAGGAGATCCGTGTTTGGGTTAAAATGACCAAAGTGAGCAAGTCACATGACAAAAACCTTTAACTTTGACTTCTTGTTGTCAACAGCAGCCTCTCTGATGCTCTTTATTCATCCTCGTTCAAGATTAAGTGGATAACATAAAGTAATGTTCCGTGGGGCGATTCTGAATGACATCATTTATCGCTGAATTGAAACATTTTTCTGAGGAGATGGTGTTTAACCTCCACCCTAAAGTCAGATTACGCGTCAACTTCCTCATCCCTGCGATGTAATGAGCGGTTAGGCCGTCAGAGGTCATCCGTGGGGCTTTTGACCTTGAGCCTAAAAGTCTCTGGTTCACAGAACGTTATGTATGAAAAAAACTAAAGTAGATCATTGTCAAAAAAACAAAACAAACTTTGTTCTCAAAGCACAAACTGAACTTAACTTCACTGTAAAACCGAACGTCCAAATTAATTAAATAGATTAAGTAGTGTTTACTCAAAGTTTTAGAAAAAGGTCTACCAACTTAAATACGTCAAGTTGTTGTAACATGTTCTTCTTTTTGAGTAATTGTAGCTAATATTTTTTTATTAAATGGAACTATTTTGTGTATAAGTAAGCACAGCTCAAAAACATAACTTAACCCTCCTGTGACCTTTGGGGTCAATTTGACCTCGTTCAATGTTTGACGTCCCGAAAATAAATGGTTAACAAAATGTTTTTTGCTTCATATTTTATGACTTTTCCTAATTTATTGGGGACAACTGGGAAAACATCAAAGTCACATGATGACATGTTTTCAATGTCCTGAACACAACTCGTACACGTCGGTGTTCCTTGAGGTCAATTTGACCCCAGGCGGTTTTTCACTGTGTAAAACATATAAGAAATATCAACTTTTTTATTTATTTAAAGGGATATTTAGGTAACAAACAAACATAAAGTACCTGACACTTAAACTTGGGAAACAATAATAATTCTAATCATTTTCTTTTTTTATATATGATTTATTTCTAGAAATTACAAAACAAAACTTATAGTGCAATATATACCTCACAAATAAGGATTGATAACATATCACACATTCAGATGGTGAGGATACACATTACATGTAAAGACTATAAATAAGGAAACAACAAAACAACAACAAAAACATATACATAATAAATAAAACAACAGCAACATAAAAAAGTATTACAAATAAATTCAACAAAAACAAAAAGTGCTGCATGCTGCGAATATGTGCTCCCAATAAAGCTAGTTAAAACTTGGAGGCGATATCTAGATGTAGACCTGACCTCTATTCTAATCATTTTCTGGAGCTTTTTACACTTTTTGCTGTGGTCAAATTGACTCTAAGGGTAAAAGATGTAAGTAAATGTGAAGGTCACAGGAGGTTAAATCATATAATAAGGATGCTCATAATTTTGTGGAGGTTTTAACTGCTGTGGTCAAAAAGGGTAGAAGATGTTAGTTCATGTGAACGTAACAGGAGGGTTAAGTCCAACTTAATATCTTTGAGTAATTCCATGTTCAGAATGAGTTCCGCCCTCCCGTCTGTTTACACGCCGCTCCAGGACGCCTCCGGGCGGCGCTGACGGAGACGACCGTGGACCAGAAGAGACCGCCGGCTCACTTTTTCCACAACAGAGGGAACGCCGGTTTACGTCTGCCCGTCTGTAAGGCGAGCGTGGCGGGGCCTCGGCATGTCGGCTCCGCCCCTTTCCCCGGCCGGGCCCCTCGCCCGCCGCTTTGTTTCTCCGAGTGCTTGGAGTGGGTGTTGTATGAAAAGGCCTACTTAAAAAAAAAAAAAAAAAAAAAAAAAGGACCTGAGGGACCCTTAGCGCTCCACAACAGCTGCCCAGCTGTGCCCCCCCCCCTCCTCCTCCTCTTCCTCCTCCTCCTCACCCGGCAGAAAGGAGGAACCACAGCTACTGTCCAGCTGCAGTGAGTTCGGGCCGCTCCGGTTTCTCAGGGTTACGCCGGGGTCAGTTTTCAATCCGCGCGAGGAAACCGGAAATATACGAATACACTTTGACGCTTTCCAAAAATAATAATATTAATACAAACGTTCCCTTTGAATGTGATGCGACGTGTAATGAATGTTAAATCGCGGATCAACAAAAAAAGAGAAAAAAAAAGCATCTCATGTCTGGACTTTTTAAGTCTGCCTTCTTCTTCTTCCTGCAGCATGCATTGTGTCACCCCCCCCCCCCCCTCTTTCTGCCTCACCCTCCTCATCCTCATCTCCCTCAGGCAGAGCGGCAGATGAAAGGGAGAGCGAGGGAGCATGAAAGGCAGCGTCTTGGCAGCCGAGTTGACCTCTATAGGCTTCTTTTTTTTCTTCCTCTTCTCCTGCGTTTTCTTTTTTCTAATCCATCCCCTCCCCACCTGTTCACCTGTAAAGCCACCCCCCCCCCCCCTAATGCCCGGCCGGCCCCCAAACAGCCCCCCCAAAACCTCTCCTCCACGACTGCGGGTGGGATTGAGGAGTCGGGGGGGGGGGGGGGGGGGGGGGGCGATGAAGACTCCATCCTCACTTTATTCCCTCTTTTTACACCAGAGGGAGAGCCTGACGTAGAGGCTTATTTAAGAAAAGGTACTCTGCTGATAAGGGAAGGGGATAAGGGGGGGGGGGGGGGGGTTATAAGAGGTTGAATGAAACTTGCTGATATGAAGCAGTCCTCCTCCGGCGGATCGCAGAGCGTCAACGTTATCACAAGGCGAATGATGGAAAACTGAGTCCAGGGTTCTTACACATTTTGAGCAATGGATTTCTATGACTTTTCCATGACTTTTCCATGACTTTTCCATGACTTTTTCATGACTTTTCCATGACTTTTCCATGACTTTAAACCAAATGTCCACGACCAAACTGAAATCTCAGTATAAAAATGTACAATTTAGAAAATTGTGTGCGTTTTTGAGAGTTTTTCTTTAAAAAACATATCAATTATTATTAGCGTAAATGAACACGTGATTATAATAACATTTCCATGACTTTTCCCAAACTTTTATGATTTAAGTTTTTTCCAGGACTTTTCCAGGCTTGGAAATGACCATTTTAAATTTCCATGACTTTTCCAGGTTTTCCATGACCGTACGAACCCTGTGAGTCCCGGAAACGGGATGGAAACCGATCATTCCTGTTTCAGGGCATCGGCGTTCCTTCAGAGACGCTTTGAGGAGACGACGACCGGCCGGCTGACGGTCCTGACCTCTGAGAACTTTATTAATCATTTTCTTCTGTACAAGTATTGCCATTGTTTTTTACCAGGAGAGTCTCAAGGTCAGAGTACTTCCTTCAGAGGTCAACCTGCAGCACGACTCAGAGGCGGAGCCTCACATACGAGTCGGCTGCTTCTGGCTCTAAACCTGCAGGAATATGAAAAAAAGAAACCGAGTAATTCTCAAGAGAAACTAGCGTCTCGTCTCGTCTCCTGATATTTAACGCAAACTCTTTATGTGCAAATGAACCGCACTGAGAACATATTTGCAAAGATCGTCTCTGAGGACGCAGTTACAGTTCAATTATTAGCATTTTCTTGTCGTTGACGATCATTCTATAAAGCGGAGTCCAGGCGGCAACACTTTCCAGACGTTATAGGATATTAAATCCTAAATCTAGTTTCTCTTGGTCACGTTTAAGTTCCCGTCCTGAAGGTTGGAGGAATGCCTCTCCGCCTTTTCCTCGCCTTCTGAATATTTCACATTTTTCGGTTCCGCCTGCCGGGTCGTCGGTGAGACCGCAACGTGAACACTTGGTCGTATAGAACGTTGGAATCAGACGCAGAACAAAAAACAGGCACATTAGAAACTTTTTTTCTTTTGAACTTTAGCGGCTAAAGATCCAGATATCTCCCTCACGAGGAGGTGGAGACCAAAACAGAGACACGAGGAGAGTATTATAGTCAGAAGGACACAAACAAACGTCAAAATGAATGAACGGTCGGCTAAGATGGCGAGTCATTGTAGATGAATGCAGATTTGAGAAATGAATAATGATATATATCCTTTATTGATCATCCTCAGTCACTAAGGGGCAGTGAGCTGGGAAATCAACTGTAAAAATAAAGAAAGGAAATGCTATTGGAAGTAAATAATATAACTATTAATAAACTCTGAGGCTCCGATGTTACGTGAGAGGAGCAGACGCCTCTACAGCTGGAGCCCCGAAGGGGGCGAAACATTCAAAGAGGGGGGGGGGGGGGGGGGGGGACAACTGGATGAACTCAGCATCCCGTCCCCGCAAAGCTCCTGCCAGGCCTGCCCGTTGCTTGGCAACAGCTCCCCTCGCTTCTCTCCTCCACTTCACTGTATTATGCTATTCACACACACACACACACGCACACACACACACACACACACACACACACACGCACACACACACACACACACACTAACCCGGTGTTCTGCTTAGCGAAGGTTTCATAACCTCGGGGATGGTTTCGTTTACCGCGACGAGAAGGAGGGCGCTGGGTCGGCGTGGACGAGGTTTGGAACCGGAGCGTTCCTCTCTCGTCTTCCCTCTCTCTTCTTCCCTCCTTCATCTTCCCTCTCTCTTCTTCCTTCTCTCGTCTTCCCTCTCTCTTCTTCCCTCCTTTATCTTCCCTCTCTCTTCTTCCCTTTCTCGTCTTCCCTCTCTCTTCTTCCCTCCTTCATCTTCCCTCTCTCTTCTTCCTTCTCTCTCGTCTTCCCTCTCTCTTCTTCCCTCTCTCTACTTCCTTCTCTCGTCTTCCCTCTCTCGTCTTCCCTCTCTCATCTTCTCTCTCGTCTTCCCTCTCTCATCTTCCCTCTCTCTTCTTCCCCCTCTCGTCTTCCCTCTCTCTTCTTCCCTCTCTCTTCTTCCTTCTCTCATCTTCTCTCTCGTCTTCCCTCCCTCTTCTTCCCTCTCTCTTCTTCCCTCTCTCGTCTTCCCTCTCTCTTCTTCCCTCCTTCATCTTCCCTCTCTCTTCTTCCCTCTCTCGTCTTCCCTCTCTCTTCTCTCGTCTTCCCTCTCTCTTCTTCCCTCTCTCGTCTTCCTCTCTCTTCTTCCCTCTCTCTTCTTCCCTCCTTCATCTTCCCTCTCTCTTCTTCCCCTCCCTCTTCTTCTTCCCTCTCTCTTCTTCCCCCTCTCGTCTTCCCTCTCTCTTCTTCCCTCTCTCTTCTTCCTTCTCTCGTCTTCTCTCTCGTCTTCCCTCCCTCTTCTTCCCTCTCTCTTCTTCCCTCTCTCGTCTTCCCTCTCTCTTCTTCCCTCCTTCTTCTTCCCTCTCTCTTCTTCCCTCTCTCTTCTTCCCTCTCTCTTCTTCCCTCTTCTCTTCCCTCTTCTTTCCCTCTCTCTTCTTCCCTCCTTCATCTTCCCTCTCTCTTCTTCCCTCTCTCGTCTTCCCTCTCTCTTCTTCCCTCTCTCGTCTTCCCTCTCTCTTCTTCCCTCCTTCATCTTCCCTCTCTCTTCTTCCCTCTCTCGTCTTCCCTCTCTCTTCTTCCCTCCTTCATCTTCCCTCTCTCTTCTTCCCTCCTTCATCTTCCCTCTCTCGTCTTCCCCCCCTCGTCTTCCCTACCTCTACTTCCCTCTCTCTTCTTCCCTCTCTCTTCTTCCCTCTCTCTTCTTCCCCCTCTCCCTCCCTTCACTATAGATGAACAGCAAGGCGCTAACAGCCATAAGAAATCAGCCGTGGAATTTATTCTAAAAAGTGATTCCGTCCCCGCAGTGAGGAGGAAGAGGAGCGGGCCTTCCTCTGAAGCCCCGTGAAGGAAAGAGAACTCGCCTCCTCCTCCTCCTCCTCCTCCTCCCTTCCTCCTCCTCCTCCTCCTCCTCCTCCTCCTCCTACTCTCGCCGGCCGGTGATTAAACGCCGGCGCTCGAACACTCGGGCCGCGACTCCTCGGCACATAACTCGTGGTTTAACGAGCCGTCGGAGTTCTTCACGAAAAAAAAGAGTCGATTGCTGAGGTTCCCGTGCCGCGCGTCAATGAAAACCTGCAGGTGAAGCTTTAAAGGACCCATAATATGCCCGTTTGTCCACAAGTTGATCTGTTCCTTGGGGTCTTAATGAAATGTTTGTAACGTATTTGGGTCAAAATACCACAAGAGTCATTAAACAGCCTTTGTACCTGTCAGAAACACCTCCCCACAGACTCACCTGTCTGAGTGGGCGAGGTGCTCCGGGTTGCCAGGTTGGAGATGAAGTATCGTACCAAAGGCTCAACATGGTTGTATTATTTGGAGGGTAATTATCGTGTATCTGGCAACCCTGAGACGGGTCGACCAATGACTGTCCTCTATACCGCCAGAGCTCGCCAAGAAGGTGGACCGTACGGGAGATACCATTTCAAAACGTGTAAGGGGTAAATACTAGTTTGTGAAAACCCAGAGAAACACAAATATCCTGAAGCAAAATCCCAACGTTTTTGGAATCCCTGCCAGACGCTTTGTTTAGGTCTCAGAAACAGGACATGTCCGGGAAGAGGACGACTGGTCACCTGACTTATGGCGCCAGGTCACCGGACCGTCTCTAAACTGGGGGGTCGAGTGGTGGTGGGGGGGAGGGGGGGGGGGGTTCCAATGCCAACATCTACCTAGACGTTGGTGGTGATCCCAATCGACCACTCCAGCATATCGTTTCTGACGTAGAGGAACCACAACAAGACGCCTGAAATGTTTTTCTTCCAGAGTTTTTGTGTTGGGAGACATGCCAGATACACACATTAACTATAGAAGCACTACAAAAGGGGAATTTTCATGTCCCCTTTAAACTCCCTTTAGAGCTCCGAGCTCCGAGCTGTGGAGCTGCCTTCGTGAGGAAGTCTTGGGAGGATGCTCTGATGGGAGGCAGGTGTGTGTGTGTGTGTGTGTGTGTGTGTGTGTGTGTGTGTGTGTGTGTGTGCGGAGCTGCCAAAGCGCCTCTGACCGTCCACTTTGTACATTTGAGACATCTGCCCAACACACACACACACACACACACACACACACACACACACACACACACACACACACACACACACTCACGCGCCACATGTGACGTCTTGCAGCGTCACTGTGGACGGCAGATGAGCTTTAAAGGGATTCTTCAGACGCTTCAACACTAAAAATGTTTTAGTGTCTAATACTAAAAATACATTGGTGTATATTTTAAGATTTCGGCAGCTCTGGAAGTATTTTAAATCGTAAAGTATTAGCGGAGATGCACGTGTGCCTCGGACCCGGCTGCGTCTGAAGTCTTCGGCGTTTAATCTCCATGCCGATAACTTTCTATCAGATGCCAGTTTGTGGTCATCCTTATTATATGATTTAACCTCCTGTGACCTTCACATTTACTTACATCTTTTACCCTTAGAGTCAATTTGACCACAGCAAAAAGTGTAAAAAGCTCCAGAAAATGATTAGAATAGAGGTCAGGTCTACATCTAGATATCGCCTCCAAGTTTTAACTAGATTTATTGGGAGCACATATTCGCAGCATGCAGCACTTTTTGTTTTTGTTTAATTTATTTGTAATACTTTTTTATGTTGCTGTTGTTTTATTTATTATGTATATGTTTTTGTTGTTGTTTTTGTTGTTTCCTTATTTATAGTCTTTACATGTAATGTGTATCCTCACCATTTGAATGTGATATGTTGTCAATTCTCATTTGTGAAAAATATTATTATTATTATATTATTATTTGTATATATTGTACTATAAGTTTTGTTTTGTAATTTCTAAAAATAAATCATATATAAAAAAAGAAAATGATTAGAATTAATATTGTTTTTCAAGTTTAAGTGTCAGGTACTTTGTTTGTTTGTTGACGACCTAAATAACCCTTTAAATATATATAAAAGTTGATATTTCTTATATGTTTTACACTGAAAAACAGCCTGGGGTCAAATTTACAAATGTATAAATTGTGTTCAGGACATTGAAAACACATCATCATGTGAATTTGAGGTTTTCCCAGTTTTCCCCAATAAATTAGGAAAAGTCGTGAAATATAAAGCAAAAAAATTATGTCAATAATTAAACATTGAATGAGGTCAAATTGACCCCAAAGAGGAGGCTTATGAAAAGTATTTGAGTGTTTTATAGCCAGAAATCCAGAAACGTCAACAACTTTATTTCCTTTAAATAATAATAAATATGTTTTGCCGATGGAAACACATTTTGTGGAAAACAGGAAGTCAACATCCGGTGTTCAGCCTTCAGCCGACGATGAACAGGGAAACAACGAGCGTTACGTTTGTTTGTGCGTTCTCCTCCATCCGCGTTCACGTTTCTTCTTCTTCGTCTGCTGAGCGGCTGACGCTCCTGACGCTCCTGACGCTCCTGACGCTCCTGACGCTCCTGGCGGCGAGCGGCGCGATGGAAGGAGGAGCAGGTGGCAGATGTTTGTTGATACGGGAGCGCCGGGCGCCGGGCGCCGGGAGACGATGCCAGATGTGATAAGTGTTCACAGCCGCTAGAAAAAAAGAGAAAAAAAACAGAAGGCCGAAAAGTAAAAGTGGAGAAGGTGACAAGAAAAGAGAAATGGGAAAAGAGAAGAGAGAAAAGAGGAAAGAGAAAAGAGAAATAAGAAAAGAGAAGAGAGAAAAGTGAAAAGAGAAGAGAGAAGAGAAAAGAGAAAAGAGAAAAGAGAACAGAGAAGAGAGAAGAGAGAAGAGAGAAGAGAGAAAAGAGAAAGAGAGAGAGAAGAGAGAAAAGAGAAAAGAGAAAGAGAAGAGAGAAGAGAGAAGAGAGAAAAGAGAGAGAGAAAAGAGAAGAGAGAAGAGAGAAGAGAAGAGAGAAAAGAGAAGAGAGAAGAGAAGAGAGAAAAGAGAAGAGAGGGAGAAGAGAGAAAGAAGAGAGAAAAGAGAAGAGAGGGAGAAGAGAGAAAAGAGAAGAGAGAAAAGAGAAGAGAGGGAGAAGAGAGAAAAGAGAAGAGAGAAAAGAGAAGAGAGGGAGAAGAAGACTTCTTTGGGCACTATATTTTTTTCCATGTGTTTTTTTCTTCTTCTCACATCCTTCTCTCTCTCTCTCTCTCTCTCTCCCTTTGTCTTTTCACCTCTCCTCTTTTCCAACTCCTATCTCCTCTCCTCTTCTCCTCTCCTCTCCTCCTCTCCTCTCATGTTCACGTCCTCCTCGTAAACTCCTCTTCTCCTTCATCTCGTCTCTGTCGGCTTTCCTCCTTTTGTTGTTGTTGACGTCCCTCTTCTCTCCGCTCTTCTCTCCCTCTCTCTCTCCCCTCTCTCTCTCCGCTCTCCTTCCGCCCTCCATCTCCTCTTCCTCCTCTCACATCTCCTCTTCCTCTCATTCCTCTGGGAGCCTCCTCCTCCAGGAAGCTCCTCTTCAATGGGCGCCGCTGAGCGTCCTCCGGCCCGTCGGCCGTTGTCGTGGAGACGGACGGCGGCCGCCAGAGATGCCCCCCCCCCCCTCCCCCCCGCTGAGCTGCTTCGAACCGACCCGGAGCCGGAGCCGCCGGGCCAACGAGCTGCTGGAGGATGTGTGTGTGTGTGTGTTTGTGTCTCTGTGTGTGTGTGTGCGTGTGTTTGTGTCTCTGTGTGTGTGTGTGTGTGTGTTTGTGTCTGTGTGTGTGTGTGTGTGTTTGTGTATCTGTGTGTTTGTGTGTGTATATGTGTGTGTATCCGTGTGTTTCTGTGTCTTTGAGTAGGTGTGTTTTTGTGTGCGTGTATTTGTTTGTGTATCTGTGTGTTTGTGTGTGTATCTGTGTGTGTGTATATGTGTGTTTGTGTGTGTATCTGTGTGTGTGTATATGTGTGTTTGTGTGTGTATATGTGTGTGTGTATATGTGTCCATGTGTTTCTGTGTTTCTGTGTATGTGTGTTTGTGTGTCTGTACGTGTGTGTATGTCTGTGTGTTTGTGTGTGTACCTGTGTGCATGTGTTTATCCGTGTGTGTGTGTGTGTATGTGTGTGTGTGCGTCCGTCCGTGTATATGTGTGTGTGTGTATCTGTGTGTGTATATGTGTGTTTGTGTGTGTATATGTGTGTATGTGTGTCCATGTGTTTCTGTGTTTCTGTGTATGTGTGTTTGTGTGTCTGTACGTGTGTGTATGTCTGTGTGTTTGTGTGTGTACCTGTGTGCATGTGTTTATCCGTGTGTGTGTGTGTGTGTATGTGTGTGTGTGCGTGCGTCCGTGTATATGTGTGTGTGTGTGTGTCTGTGTCTCTGCCGACGAGGCAAAGAGATCTCTGGGATTTCCGAGTTTGAAATTTAATCATGAAAATAAAATTCTTCATCAACAGAACCCTGAATACAAACGTCACAGAGCGAGTTGTGAAACCTCCTCTGACTGATCGGCTGAACACACACACGACATATAAAAGGACAGAAATAATTAACTATGGATGGAAAATAAAAACCAGTCAAACATAAAACACGGTTCTAACATATAAGAAGAGCTCAGCGTCTCCCAGCAGAGATGCTGGAACTCTGGAATCAAAGTCCGACGGTTTTCCCTCTAATCTCCGTCGTCTTTGTTTTAATCCAGTGAGTCGGAGGACAAAAAGAAAACGCATCTCTGTCCCGCCACTTTCTGCCGCCACTGCACCGCCATCACTCATGTGTGTTTGTACTTTCTGGCTTTCGGCCCTCGGTGACCCCGGCTGGGATAAACAGACGGATGGATGCAGGGATCTGCTGTGTAATTATCGTAATCAGTCACAGACTCTGTGAAGACAGAAATATGTGCTTTAATGTCGCCCTCCCTTTAAATGCCCACATGTATAAGAGCGCTGCGGAGAAACTAAGCTCACCGCCACAGAGCGGGACATTTCCGTGATTTTATTTGGCTCTTGTTCGAAAACACACGGCAAACTGTACGGCTGCATGCGATACCGTAATTACACAACGTATAGTACAGTGTGTGATTATACTATAAACCACGGACTGTGGGTTCTTTCAACAAGAGAGGCGGTTGTTGAGGAGAAATGCTCCATAGTTCCCCATGCGATGGAAAGGCAGAGCTTTATTACCAAAGCGTAACAAAGCTGCTCAAACTTTCTGAACATCGGCTTCATGCAAGAACCACGGGACAGAAATATGAATTCTTAACCCTGTGGGGTCCGGGGTCGTTTACTCAATTTTACTCAATTTCTTATTTCACCTTTTAAAGGCACTTGCATCAGAATCAGAATCAGAAACCTTTTATTGCCAGGAATGTTTACACAAACTAGGAATTTCATTTGGCGGAAAGTGCAACATTTTACATGACAAACAACAATCAACATGAACTCAACTACAACACAGGATAAGATAAAGACACATATGACACATCATCCCTCGATATAATTAGGCACAATTGTCTGAAGTGTAAACAGATAATATGGCCCTAAAGCTGTTTTTTTTTTATTTGTATTCTTCATATCTCTTGTGAAAACGTTCCTTTACTCATGTGGACGAACTGCCGTTTGAAATGGGTTAACCGAAAAGGTCTTGGCTTCACAAAAGCAGTGAAATATATGAAACTACAACGGGCACTCGGTAGAGCGCATACCTTCACATATAATAAGATTGAGCATTGAATTATGAACTTTTTGGCATTAGTTGCCAATTGGATAAAAAGTGACCGTGCTATGGTAAAAAGAAGTTGTTGACCTTCTCATGACCTTGACCTTTGACCCGATCGATCCCAAAATCCAATCAATTGGTTCCCGGATAATAACCAATCATCCCACCAAATTTCATGCGATTCGGTTTAATATTTTTTGACTTATGCGAGTAAGATTTTCAATGCGAAGGTCAAAATGTGTAGATAAATACAAATAAATGTCTAAAATGTGGGTATTATCGTTTTTTTTAGTTGAAATGATGTAGTCTGTCACACTATTCACCAAAATGATAAAGATTAGTGAGAAATGACTTCACACTGCAGATAAAGCTTCACGGGGGTGTGTGCAAATGCAAAAGGACCATTGGATTTTTTTCCCCAAATAAATATGCATTATACATTAAACATTTTTTATTGTACGTGCCGTACCAGAGGGTTAAGCGGCGTGCACGTTTGATTTAGCAGAATATGCTTTTATTTTGAAGTTTTCTGTTTACAAGTGGTCCAGATCTGTGGGAGGAGTCTGCCGTTATCCTGGTTAGCCTCTGTGTTTTCACTAATGGAGCGTGTATTTCATTATTTTGAAAACCCGGAAATCATTTGTGCTTTTTATCGGCAGGAAACCGCCGCTACGTCGAGATTTACTTTTAGATCCAATGAAAACTGTCACAGCGAAAAGAAAACATCTGCATGAAATATGTGTTTTAAAAAAGGTTACTCTTCTTTATGCATTCAGAGCGCTGTGATATGTATTTTCATTTTCCACATTCATATAGAACTCTTTATTATAAATTAACATTTGCAATATATCAGTATCAATGAAGTGCTTACAGGTTTTAATATTTTGTTAAACCCAGATAAATTACACGTCATCATTATGGGTATATTATCTTGTTTGAATTATAGCGTAATATAATTCTACCTCTGTTAATATGTCCGAACAATATCGCTATTATTTTAAATTGGCTATTGAAATGACAATATGTCACAAACACCTTTAATTATTTAATCCCCTCCCGTTGGAGTCATCGGTTGCTTTGCTTTGGCGAGACGTTTGTCGTACAGGATAATATTAGAGACTTTCCTTTATGGATCCCTGAAAGCAGTTTAATCAGGAGAGACTGGTATTTAGAATTTAACAATCATTTATTACAATAGAATATTGAAATAGTGCAAAGTGTTTTGGCGATTGGAGTCCAGACGCTGGTGGAAGAGTTGCCGTTTATAGGCGCGCCCGTTTTCCCGACGAGACGCACATATTAGCGGTATTTAAATAAGTAGGTAAGTAAGTGTGGTGTATTCACACCCAACAACACAACTACAAGATGTGTGTGTGCTTTTATTTTGCTCACTTTTAATCACACCACACTGTAAATGTATGCACGGTTATCTATGTATATGCATAAACTATCGTTCAAAAGTCTGGGGTCACCGAGAAAATGTTGTGTTTTCCATGAAAAATCACACTTTTATTTATTAAATTAATACAAGATTAATACAAAATATAGTCAAGACATTGACACGGTTAGAAATAATGATTTTCATTGTAAATATTAATGTTGTTCTTCAGACTTGTGGCTCAAAGGAAGGCCAGTTTTAGAGCTTCTCTCACCAGCATGACTGTTTTCAGCTGCGCTCACATAAAAAGGGTTTCAATGTCAAGGAATAATCTGTTTTGGAAAATGCAAAATAAAAAATTATAAAAAAAAGAAAAGGGTCTCAAGGGGGTTCTACCCCTATGCTCGCCTTCTAAGGCAATAACACAATGTACCACTAGAACATGGAGATGGGCCTCTACACACCTCTGTAGAGACTTCATTAAACAACAGAGAATAGTCATTTACCACATTAACTATGGAGAGAGAGTATTTATGATTAATTTAATGTAATTTTCATTGGAAAAAAACAGTGCTTTTCTTTCTTTTTTCTAAGTGACTCCAAACTTTTGAACGGTCGTGTAAATGTGTTTTCTGTATAATTGTGTTCACCACAGCTGTGCATGCAGCCTCCGTTGCTCAGGGAAAAATAAGTTTGATTCGCTGTGATTTGGCTCCACGCTAACGTGTCGTAGGAAATGCGCCGCTCTGCAGATCTCACGTCACACGGAGGCCTCCGCTGCCGAGCGAAGAATGAAAGGATGCGGGTGTTTCTATTTTGCCGAGCGTCGGATGAAACGCTTCCGAAAGAAGAATGATAGGAAATGTGTCAAACTGTCCTAAAATACGGACTACAAATATAAACATATATGAGAGCGAGTAATGATACGTTTCCAAACCGTAGATGAGTGGCGCTCGCTGCACGCCTCTAAAATTAAATTTAAAAAAAGAAAGAAGAAAAATCCCATGATGTGGTTTTGTTTTCTTTGTCATGTTAAAAAAAAAAAAAAAAAAACATGAAAGAAAACTGGATGCGCTGTAATCACTTTAAAACCTGAGGCGACGCAAACAAGCCGCAGCCTCGGAATACGTTGAACATGGAGACACTGTTCTGTCATTTTTTGCTGCCTTGTCAGAATTTGCTACCGCTGCATAAACCGATAGGTGTGTCTATCGATTAATGCTACCCTATCTGATAGGATGTTATTGTACTATCACAATATGCTACCCCTGAAATAAATCAATTTAGCATTCTTACATGAATGCATGGGGTAGCAGGAGCATTATTTGATAGGATGTTATTGTACTATCAAAATATGCTACCCCTGATATAATTCAATTTAGCATTCTTAGATGAAGGCATGTTATTGTACTATCAAAATATGCTTTTCTTTCAAAGTTCAATGTTTCACTTTTCACTGTTAAAGTGTTTATCTTCAACAATAAATACCCTAATAATAAACCAGTGTTTTATTATGATAATGTGAACAAACTCATGTTTACAATAATTTGTTGACACAAAAGAAATAGCAACTGCTTATCACTCATTAATCTACATGTCATTACTACATAGTATTACTACCTGTACAATACACATGCTGAATGTACTTTTAACTAGGGAAATAATCGGGATTTTGAGGATGTCACTCCCCGTTATCAGACGTGCATCGACAGGGTGGCAAAACATGATGGGCGTGTCAAAAAAAAATCGGAAAATCGACTCGGCGCATGCGCAATACCACAAGGTATCAGTTCTCGACAAGTAGCATGAAATGATAGAACACCGGTGTTCTATCATTTCATGCTACGTGAGTGACATTGTAAACATGAGTTTGTTCACATTATCATAATAAAGCACTGGTTTATTATTAGGCTATTTATTGTTGAAGATAAACACTTTAACAGTGAAAAGTGAAACATTGAACTTTGAAAGAAAAGCATATTTTGATAGTACAATAACATGCATTCATGTACGAATGCTAAATTGGTTTATTTCAGGGGTAGCATATTGTGATAGTACAATAACATCCTATTATGTTAGGGTAGCATGTATCGATAGACAAACCTATCGGTTTATGCAGCGGTAGCAAATTCTGACAAGGCAGCAGAAAATGACAGAACACCGGCTCTTGACAAAAGGGCCTCGTAGGCCCACCATCTGGAGACGGGTAGAGACTGAGCGCCTGCCGGACTCACCTCTCAGCCTCTCGTGTCCCTCGCAGCTCATCCATCACACGTCGACAGCGCCGGAGACGGCCGCTCCGTCGACGCTCGCCGCACGGGCGTTCGCCTCTTAACCCGGTCACACCGGCGTTTTTCCGTGTGCAATTTTTTTGTCCCGGGGACGAATGAAGGACCTTTTCAGTGAATAATACTTTAATGTATGCATGAAGCGAGCAGAGCCCTCGCTTTGAATGAGAAACAAATAAATGCTGTGAATATTTCATTTCCATGCGCGGAGGCAGCCTGCTTTGGATCGATGTGCATACATGGCTCGGCTCGGGATAACCTTGCTCATCATTTAATTATGGGGCGTAGGTAGATTTGGATGTCAATAAAACGGAGCAGTGAGCGAGCGGAGCCCCGATCACTGCTGCCATGGGAACCCTCATTTATTCCCCCTGTAGGCTATTAGAGGAAGCCTCCGTCAGCCGGCAGCACAACCTTTCATATATTTCATGGAGAAGACGAGTCGGAGCAGACGGGAATATCCTATTAACGCGTTTTTTTGACAAGAGGGAAACTTAATTCAAGGTTCATGGAAGGTTCTGACACCGTAACCCGAATAATACTGAGTTATAAGTGTGAGCAGGACTTCCCCCCCACGCCGTGTCGCGGCGCTCTAAACCCTATTGTGTCGCTCAGGTGAGATATTTATGATCTATTGGGGAGGTTTATGAATAGAGGTGTTAATTATAGGCCGACTGCATGAGGGTGACGTCGTGTTCCTCCAGTGCCGTCGCTCTACGGGAGGAACCGGTCGCTGTAAATCACGTTGGCCTCATGTCAAGAACAGAAAGGAGGCACGAAGGCGTGGGGTTGGTTTTGTTTACTGGCTGAGAAAAAACATGATCATGAAATTACAACAACAAGACTTTTGTTCATAATGTTTCATTGAAAAACGTTAAATCAACTTTTAGTTTGGGTTTCATACGGGACACGAAGAGAGGCCTCCTGGGGAAACGCTCTTTAGATAGATAGATGGATAGATGGATGGATGGATGGATAGAGAGAGAGAGAGAGAGATAGATAGAGGATAGATAGATAGATAGAGGATAGATAGATAGATAGATAGATAATAGATATAGAGATAGATAGATAGAGGATAGATAGATAGATGGATAGATGGATAGATGGATGGATGGATGGATGGATGGATAGAGAGAGAGAGAGAGAGATAGATAGAGGATAGATAGATAGATAGATAGATAGATAGATAGATAGATAGATAGATAGATAGATAGATAGATGGATGGATTGAGGATAGATTGATGGACCTTATTGATCCCAAACTGGAGTATTTGTTCACTCGTTCTAAAGTCAATAATTAGAAGAAGACATTAAATCGTCTGAGTGGCAAAAGCCGGATGTTTCATCCTGTATACTCAGTGGCTTTGTGGTAACTAGAGTGTGTGTGTGTGTGTGTGTGTGTGTGTGTGTGGGGGGGGGGGGGGTCTCATCTCTTTCTGCTCTTGATCTGTTTGCAGGGTGAGACCTGAAGAAGGGCCCTCTTGCTGTGAGGAGCCGCCACACCACGGTGCAGCCCAGGACCTGAAGACCTACAACTGAGACATGTATATATATATTTTCTTACACATTTTTATTTGTCGTGAAAAATGCATTCAACAACGCCAAGGACCTGCAATTAACCCTCATAACGACATCGCGCGTCAGCTTTCGCGAAAATATTTTCCGTCGAGCGTCTGAACTTCCTGTTCTCGCCCTCCAGCCGCCGCCCGGCGCTCCGTCACGGCGGAGCTTCACCGGAGCGTTTTAAATTCCTCACCGGTGGCGTCGCCTGACCTCGGGGTCATCGGTCGAGTTCGCTTTTACTCTCGCAACAGAAGTAGGAAGAGGCGGCGTGTTGATGTGCGTGATCAAAAACCCTCTGCAAGGTCAAACCAGCACGTGGAACGTGAGGGCGAGAGAGAGGGAGAGAGAGAGAGAGAGAGAGAGAGAGAGAGAGAGAGAGAGAGGTTTTGTTCAGTGGTGTGCGTTGTCAAGTTTGTCATTGATGCTTTTTTCTAGGTCAGACGGGGGAGGAGAGTCGTACTCTCAGTCAAGTTAAAGGTTATGAAAATAAAAGAGTTGGGGCGAGAGAGAGAGAGAGAGAGAGAGAGAGAGCTTTCTTTTGTTGTTTACCTTGAACAGGAGATGGAGGTCGATCTTTTGCACGTGGAACCATTTTCCTCGCCGCCTAATGACTCCTAATTTCACGGCAAATAAAGTAAACAATGATGCCTTTGAGTCTCGCTCCTTTCCTCGCTGAGCTACAAGACAACATCGCCTTGTGTTCCGCTTAAAGTGCAGTTGGAAGTGTTCCTTTTCTATCTGCCAATCGACCTGCAAGCGCCCTGCGTTTGTTGTCGTGACGTTGTTCGGGTTCGGTTGTTGTTTGTTGTTTGTTGTTGCCCTTTGGGTCGGGGAACCATTCCTCCAACACGTGCTGACAGTCCTCAGGATTTCTGCCAATTTTTACCTTTGTATTGAAAAAGGAAGGTAATGTTTTGATCGCCGCGTATTTGTATGAGTGTTATTCACATAAGTCAAAAAGTATTAAACCGAATCGCATGAGATTTGGTGGGATGTTTGGTTATTATCCGGGGACCATATGATTACATTTTGGGATCGATCGGGTCAAAGCTCAATGTCAAGGTCATGAAAAGGTTACATCTTTTTACCATTCTATTACGATTTCTATCCAATTGATATGCATCTAAAGCCCAACTGTTCATAATTCAATGCCCAATCTTGTGATATGCGAAGGTATGCGCTCTACCGAGTGCCCGTTCTAGTTGAGGATATTTTAATCTGATTAAATTAGATTTCACCAAACAAGAGAATTGTTGCTAATTTGAAGCTAGCACAACCCAGCTAGCTCCAGGCTACCGAGCGTTTAGGAACGCAGAATAAGTAACTTCTTTTAAATCACTTCTTAAAACCCAAATTTCTAGAACAGCTTTTAAGTGATCTCGTCTTTTTATGCAGAACTTTGGTTCCTCTAATTCAGTTTGTCTGTTTTTAATTTATTTGTTTTTTAATAGATATATTTTTTATTTTTCCATTTATTTTATTTTAATATATACTTTAAAATGTAATATTGGTTTCTTGCTTTTCCATTTGTTTCGCTTTGACTCTCTGTAGAGCACTTTGTAAACATTGTTTTTAAAAGTGCTATATAAATAAAGTTATTATTATTATTATTATTATTATTATTATTATTATTATTATTATAACAAACAGGAGGCCTTGGTTAGTCACCAGGATGCATCCATGTGAGATTTGTGCAGAAGGAAACCAAATTCTCTTTCTCCAGTCAGTCCCATGGAGCCACTGGCTGCTGCACCACACAGGAAAACAACAAGGAGATAATAGGAGATATTATCTGGAGCATTAAGAATAATGTATTAAAATGATTGTACATGAGATGGTTTTCTCTCGCCTACAATCCCTGATTGCAACTCTTGCATGTCTTAAACAACAATTTTAAACAGCTGGTTGGTAAAACTCTATAATACACAATTTGTCCCACAGTCGGATGAATATACATTGTATCTGTTGCTGGGTGCGGCGCTTCAATACTATATATATATATATATATATATATATATATATATATATATATATATATATATATATATTTATTCATATATATATATATATATATATATATATATATATTTATTTATATATACACATACTATAATTAAAACAATAAGCCTCATTATACTAGATATACATATATATATATCTATATATACTGTATATATATACTATATATATATATATATATATATATATATATATATATATATACTATAATTAAAACAATAAGCCTCATTCTCCTGAAGAAAAAAAAAGGCGAACATTTAATGCATACGGAAGTTTGTATGAAAGTGCTAAAGCGTTGCTGTAGATAGAAGTGTTGCGTAACCACGACACGTATTGTAGTTTACGCTCACATCTGTGAGTTGTGATTCGTTTGCTTGACCTCTCCGGCTGTAAATCCACCGTAGGGAATGGTAAACACACTGTACCCTCCTCTCTTGAATCACCCCCGCAGAAGGCTCTTGAACACTGAGACACCGTGACCCACGCCGACATTTTCCCCTCATGATCGCACATCATGGGCGAACATGTCAAAACAGCTCAGAGACGACTCTCAACAACCAGGGCCTTCCCGTCACCCTCTAAGCCAGCAATTAGAGGCCAGGCCAGGGAGATGGAACAGATGTTCCATAAATGGGAATGGCAGAGTCCTCCCCGCCGATGGTATTCCTAATCTTCTGGAGGAGGAGGACGACCGAGGAGCGAAAGGGAGCAGCCATCCTTCTGCTGCACGGACCGGGCCAAACAGAGCTGGAGGAATAAATCACGAGGGTAGATATGCTATGCTAAGCTATGCTTCAAAGTGGTTGTTGGGTCATTGAGCCAAACTCTTCAGCTCTACGGAACTTTTTAACCACATGTCCACTGCGTCCACTCTACGCAACTTGACCAGCTTTTAGTTTTTAGTTCACCAGACACTGATGGATTAGTACCCGGTACGTGTTTGGCTCGTGTCGATTACAA
>CM070093.1:2090000-2110000 GCA_036178185.1 Liparis tanakae
GGAGGGAGGAATGGAAAGCGTCCACCAGCGCAAACACCTCTGAAACAGAAACATCCATTTAGCAGTGAAAACAAGCCCCCCCCCCTCCCCCCCCCAGACCTCCCTGAATGAGCCTCTTCAGCCGGGCCGGATGCTCCCCATGTCCCCTCAGGGCCACTCGAGCCGGGCCGAGAGCCAACGGCCCGGAACACAGAGCCCTCTCTCTCCCCGAGTCACCGGCCAGCTCGGCCCGAGCGGCTTCGGTCACCCCGCCGCCCCGCCAGCCGTTTGCCGAGCAGCAGCCAGCGAAGCGGCGAGGGGGGGGGGGGGGGGGCGTGGAAGTGCACTCGGCAAACAAAGACGGAGGGGGCGAAGACTTTCCGTGATGAAGGAGCCGTGAAGACGCTGTGAGAGGCTAGTTTGTTCACCGTGTGACGGAATCAACAGGAACCGGGAGCAGAAATCGCTCCTGGAAACATTCTCCTTCCGCCATTTAAAGGAGAATTCCGCATTGTGGATTGTTTACTGATATCTACGCCCAGCTCACGGAATCCTTTCTGCACGCCGTTACGAGAGAACAGAGACGTCTGTGAATGTGTTTGCATGATGAACACAGTTTACTCTCTGAAGGTCGCGTGGTCAGTTTCAGGATGGAAACATCTCAACAGCGACTGGATGGAGCGCCTCAAAATTGTGGAAAGACATTCACGAATCACGAGTCACGTTGTAGTAAAACGTGATGCAGGGCTAGTGAGCTTTTTCTGATTGGCTGTTGTGTAGCCCATTTCTTCTTTTTGATTGGCTGATAAGTGGCACCTCACGGCAGAACTCCAGGGAGCGCTTGATTCCTCCACGGTGAGAGCGGCTCATGTTGGCGCTGCGGCACGTTAAAACATTAAATAGCCGAGAGTTTTTTTACGCGTGAGAAATACGATGTGTGGCGGGAGTGCGTGAGTTATTAGCTAACGGTATTAGCCATGAGGGACAACCGAGGCAGCGTGTGCTACGTCGGCTAACATTAAACCTGCGGCGGCGTCACAGAAGTACATCCCGGTTGGACAGCCTCTCACAAGCATGTGTATGTGTGTGTGTGTGTGTGTGTGTGCCATGTCCTATGTTTTTTTTTGCATTCAGTTTCACCCACAGTGAGTTTGTAGAGAAGGAAAACAACAAAGTCTCGATATCGTGGACGTGCTTCAGACAAAACAAACCGAGACGCTCTGCAAACAAACTGACGACCGCGTGTGTTCCTGGTGTTTGGGTTTCAGTTCATTCACATAAACTTCTACAATTTGTGATTTGTTCAACATGTTGGGCTTGTTTTTGGTTCTCAGAGACGGACACGGTCAAAGACAGCGAGCGCTATTATAACATGTTTATGAGAGAGAGAGAGAGAGAGACAGAGAGACATTGAAAATCGAGATTCATTCGTCAGAATTCATAGGAAACTTTATTACACAACCATCATATTTCTAGAAAAAACCTGTGTTGTTGCTGTCCAATGAAATGCGTATTGATCTCCAACTTTAATCAGGTGGCAAAATAACAAACCCAACAGTCAGATGTGGAAAAGGTGTTAAAGCGACACTCTGTAACAATTGTACCTTAAAATACCAGCTTGAACAACACGGTGCCGCTACAAAGACTTTTAATATGTAGATGTCTCCTCCTCCTCCATCGGGGTCTGTGGGGAGAAAACTCCACTCTGTCACATGTTGTAGCGCCCGGTCCTTGGACCTGCTTTCTGTCATGATGACCAGCGTCACATAGTCCAGTCCACCTCACAGGGGACTTTTTATTGTCTCCGCTACACGACGTAGAGACAGAGAGACATGCTGCTGTGGAGACGACCAATAACAGACCTTTAGTTTAAAGAACAAAGACGTCTTTAAGAAAGGGACCTGACATTACTGCTGCTGTCATCTGGAGGAGAGAGAAAGTTACAGGGGGCGGAGGAGATTATTATTAACTCAAACTCAAAAGAGCCATATGCGTCACCAGAAGAGCCACATATGGCTCAGAGCCAGAGGTTCAGACCCCTGATCTATGTAACTGGGTATTTACCACACTGAAGTACACGTTAAATACCTGAAGGGGGCGCTACAAGTGAAAAACTACATAGTGGGGCTCTAAATCAATAATTCATATCGCTGATCGTTGTAACTCTCCGAGAAACTCCCTCATATGACAAGGCAACCCCTGACATAAGAAATAAAACAGAAACGTGAAGCTCTTCATTGTTTTTTATTAAAATCTTGGCAATTTGGCACAATTTAAAGTATTCAGAATTACCGATGTACCTGTTGGTGTATTGGAAACGTACTTCTACTATATTGAAAGAAAACCTAAAATTCTGCAGATTCAAAAACAAATTCTGTACTTGCAAGAGAGAAGTATGAACAGTGACGAGTCTCCCGTGCCAAAAACCTACATTAGATGATTTCCGATATTTTGTAAATATAAAAATATAAAAATGAAAAATGCAGTTAGACTTGAGAACCTGTCGGGTTGCCTAAAAACACAAGCCATAAAAACAGGCCCGTATTTTTTTGAGCTTGAGAAAAGTCGATGTTCTGGAGAAGCATTATTTCCATTAGACGTCATTCTGGCAGATCGGTCTAATACCTAAAAACCTGAAAGGAAGTAAATAAACTCTGCTCTTTGTTGCCGCTCTGTTATCTATTATAAATATCCAGCTGTGGAGCGTGATGTAAGCGGCGCACTCCGCTTGCTGCCATGAACGACGACACAGGCGTTAAGAACAACATATACTTTTAAAAAGTGATAAATAAAAAAAAGAGACAAAGGTCGTCAGAATCAAGAGAGAAAGAATCAACGAGGATGGAGAAGAAACGGCATCGCAAATACACTGCCGTTCAAAAGTTTGGGGTCACCGAGAACGTTTAGTTTTCCTTGAAAACTCACACTTTAATTTATTAAATGAATACAAGATTAATACAAAATATAGTCAAGACATTGACGAGATTATAAATAATGATCTTCATTGTAAATATTAATGTTGTTCTTCTTGTGGCTCAAAGGGAGGCCAGTTTTAGAGCTTCTCTCACCAGCATAACTGTTTTCAGCTGCGCTCACATAAAAAGGGTTTCAATGTCAAGGAATAATCTGTTTGTGGAAAATGCAACATAAAAAGTTATACAAAATAAAAAAAAAGGGTTTCAAGGGGGTTCTACCCCTCTGCTCGTCTTCTAAGGCAATAACACAATGTACCACTAGAACATGGAGATGGGCCTCTACACACCTCTGTAGAGACTTCATTAAACAACAGAGAATAGTCATTTACCACATAAACTATGTAGAGAGAGTATTTATGATTAATTTAATGTCATTTTCATTTTCAAAACAGTGCTTTTTTACTTTTTTTCTAAGTGACCCCAAACTTTTGAATGGTAGTGTAAAAAGAAAGGATATTTAAACCAGGAGCAAAGTCTGATGGGGCGAATCATCATGAATGACATCATCACCACCACATTGTGGCTCTTTAATGAAAAACAACAATGAAAAGCAGATAGCTGTGAATAAAAAGACTCTCACCACAGGGAAAGCTTTTACGCAGCATGGAAGAATAAATAAAACAAAACGGCGTTTCATTGGATCCATCCACCCGAAAACAAATGCCCTGTTGTCCGTCTCGTTCACTCGATAGAAGAAGAACAGCCGGCTGCTCGAGAGAACTGCTTCTTTTATTGTTTTAGATATATTTGAGCAATTATTAGTGAATCAATTAATCTCCTTCTTGTTTGCTAGATTAGGCACTTCATAGATTCGGGGGTCGAAAACTAACCTGAAAACAGAAATAACCATAAGCGTTTACAAAGGCCTTGTTTCTGTGAATACACTGAACAAATACATAATTTAGTGCTAACAAAACATCACAATCTCCCAGTGTATCAATAGAATTAAATAAAATGTTCACGCTTTTAAGTACTTTACATATTTGGGGTGGGGGTGTAACGATAAATGATTTAAATGCAGTTCACTAATAAGTTGCAGTGTTTTCATTCAGTTTAGTTTGAATTTCAACCCTTTTGCTTTTGTTTTAAGGATCAGATGGAGAGACCAATTCATGTAGGAAAAGAAAAAAGCGGGAGATATTCATTTGGCAAATCCCATGATCCTTCACTGCACGTGTAACTCCGCCCGCCTACATTCGCCAGTGCAGCGTTTTGATTCAGAGATGTCTGTGAAATAGATTTTAAGACTCATTTGGCACTTTTCTCTTCGCAAACTAAGCTCAGGATCCACCTCAGACTTCAGAGGCTCCTTTAACAAACCAATGTATATATAGAAAATACATATTCATGATCATTTCAGTAATAATACGATAGAGCAGCGATCGCTTCTCCAGCACCTGGCAGGTTTTTCAGGAAAAGTAATGAGGACTTAAGAGTTTTACAAATCTGCCTTCAAGCTAATGTTTTTTATCCGAGTGTCTTGCTTAAGGGCATTTTGACACCACGCATAAGTTGTTAGCATCGACCCTGGAACCATTCCGTTAAAATATGAGTTAGAAGCCTCTAAAAGAAAATATCCACCAATAAATGCTTTAAGAAAACCCCAAATGATGGGGATGTACTTTGAATTGATGAGGTCCTCAATGTATTCTCGTATATAATCGGCACACGTCAGAACGTTGTGACCTTCTTTCAAGACGAGAGACATTGACCTTCATCAAATATGCCCGGTTGTACAGGAGGAGTGGTTTCTTTACTTGACTTCAAACCCCACAATGCATTGCAGTTTTGGTAAAATGTTCCTTCTTTGTTAATTTGCTCTGAGCAATCTATTGCTAACACTCGCGACTTGCTTTTTCAAAAATGGCAAGTATTAAGGTGCGTTCAAACCAAAAGCGAAAGTATTTTTTTCGCGCGACCGAATCCCGTGAAAAGTCAACGTACAGACGCAATGTTTTATCGGGCGGCGCGTTTGGGTCGACGTGTTTTCAGAGGCGCAATTTTCGCCCCGAGTCGATAGATTTCAACTTTGAGGCGGTCATCTCTCAACTCGGGCCAATCGGCTCTTGAGTTCTCTCTCTAGCTGGAGGCGGAAGTCTTTCAGGCGTAACGGTGACTTCATGGTGAAAGTGGCCGAGCTGAGCGAGCCTACGGGTGATGTCATCAACCCAAACACGAGGGCGTCAGTGTGTGGGACGTCCTCAACAAGTATGAAGCAGAACTAGTGGGGAGTTATTCCGTGGTGGATGAAGGGAATGATAACGGTCTTTAGGAAGACGAGACACGGAGATAAGCCCCGCCCCTCGCGGAGCGTCTCGACGCTCATGGTGAGAACACGGTGAACGGTCGAGCGAGTAAACTCACGCTTTTGGTGTGAACGCACCTTAAGCGTCTTACTTGATAAGTACTGAAATGCATGCTGGGAAATGTAGTTGTGTACAGACTGAACAGTGAAACCACATAACGAGGAGGTATATTCCCGTAAAGAGGATGCTGAGGTTCTCTGAAGGCTCTTTATGCGTCACTGGTTGTCGTTGCTCTTCAATCCGCCTCTCCGTACATAACTTGACGCGCTGCTCATTTCTTGCCCAGCAAGACGTAATCGTTGCTTTGATATCGCAAACTTTTCAAAACCAGAAACGTGACTCGCCGGAAAACGTCCAGCTTCCCTTTAGCGGGACGACTCGGTCTCCGGCGGTCCGATCGCTCGTTCTCAAAATAAATCACCGGCGATTCCGTCAAACATTCTCATAGATTTTTTTTTTTACTGTAAAAAGAGAAAAGAGAAGAAAAAGAAGAGGAAGATGGATCGAAGGAGGAGTCGCAGTTCTGCTGTAAAATAAGTTACAAAAAAATTGAAATAAAAATATTTGCGTACAGTACTAAAATCCTAAACTAGAACTGTCGAACTTAAGAACCACATTTGTTAAGTCTATAAATATCTTTACAAATATACATGTTAATAATTCAAATAAATCTTTTCTGTATCACTTTAAATGATTAAATGTTTTACACTTCTGTGACAGTGTCTTCTAGATTGCAATGCTTCCATCCTAAAACAATACTTTAAAAAATGTAGTTTTTTGTCTTTTAAGTACATACATGGCTGTGAACAGCAATATGATACATATTTGCATTTATATATTTACAATAAATCATTTTCTAGATACATAAAAAAAAAAAAAAAAAACACTCTGAATCTTGTATTAATTACTGAATGGCCCTGAAACTCCGCCTCACGCATTTTGTTCCACGATTATCAAAAAACTCTTTTTTTTCCGGGATGCTTAAATGCGACGACGGCGTACAAACGGCGTTGTACGCTCGCGTAATCCTCTCCGTCGCGGACCGTCTTCTGGAGGAAGAAAGTTACCGAGTGTCTTGGAAGAACGAGTCCCGTCGTCGGGATGATTCTGGCGTTGCTGGTGTCTCGACACGTCGCCCTCCTCCGAGTCCCGCGTTCGTCCCGCGGTCAACGGTGTCCTCGCCCGCTGGACCGCCAACCAGCCGCTGACCGATGCCCTGCATTCCCTCCTCTTGCATTCCTTTTCTTTTTCTTTTAGTCACACGTTCATCCCAGTAGGCACGGAATGGTTTCACCCCAACGATTGTCCGTAACAAAAAGACTGGCCCGAGTACAAAAATATAATTTCATTTCTGAAAAGAAGAACACGGTTCAACGGCAAAAAAAAATAATCCTTCAATGTTTCAAGAGTCTCTTGGGGAGGAGGAGGAGGAGGAGGAGGAGGAGGAGGAAGACAACTCAGTCAAAGAGGATTTTGATGAGGAGTTTAAGACGAGCTGAAGCACACTGCATGCTGAGTTGCCGTTTCCATATCTTGAGGAGTCACTGAGGTGTTTTCTGAATGTCAAACTGTGAGAGGAGGTCAAAGTCCGCCCCCCCCACACTTCCCCTTCCCCACTCGGGTCCTATGTCCTAACCACGCCGTTGCTGGGAGGCTGATTGGGGAGACAGGGCTCCTCGGGCAGCGGGTCGTGGGCGAACACCGAGTCGTCCCCCGAGGAGCAGGTGCTGTTGGAGTCCTGGCAGGTGGGCGAGTACTGCTCGAAGGGCACCGCCAGGTCCAGGTACTCCTGTCAGGGGGGTCAGAGGTCAGCCGCACAGTCAAATCCCTTCTGCGCTAAATAGGTGAAGAATTGAATAGTTCCACTACTTTGTCACTTTGATACGTATATTTTTGAATTGTTGTAATGGTTTTATGTTTTAATAGAGACTTTAGGATTGTATTCTTTCTTTATTGCATATGTATGAGAGACAATATTTTGATTAAAAGAATAAACTACTACTATTACTATACTATATATGTTCATTCTTAGAAACTCTTGTATAAATGTTTATTCTTTTAATCAAACCATTATCCTTTATGTGCAAATCCATCTGTTTGGACTTGGCGTACGTCGGCTTATATTTTGAGTCTTCCTTTCAAAAACATATGAATTATTTTTAAAGTCGACGTAAATGAACATGTGCATAAAACAAATTTCCATGACCTTTCCAAAATTTTTGTGATTCAAGTTTTTTCCATGACTTTTCCAGGCCTGGAAATGACCATTTTAAAAATCCATGACTTTTCCAGGTTTTCCATGACCGTACGGACCCTGTTCATGTATACACCAGTATATACAGGGTTCTTACATATTTTGACCAATGGATTTCAAGGACTTTTCAAGGACTTTTCATCAAATTTCCATGACCAAACTGAAATCTCGGTTTAAACATGAAGAATTTAGAAAATGTTGGGTATTGAGAGCGTATGCCGGCTTATATTTTGAGCGTCTTTCCTTAAAAAACATATTAATTATTTCAAACTCGCCGTAAATGAACATGTGACTATAACAAATTTCCATTACTTTTCCAAGACTTTTGTGATTTAAGTTCTTTCCATGACTTTTCCAGGCCTGGAAATGACCATTTTAAAACTTTATGACTTTTCCAGGTTTTCCATGACCGTACGAACCCTGACAGAAGGTGTTGAGTGTTTGGCTGTTGCGAGTGAGCAGCTGTGTGCTGGGAGACTTACGTCGGTGGAGGTCATGGACAGAACCCGGTCGTGGTCTTCTACCAGCTGCCTGAAGGTCGGCCTCTGTGAGGGCACGGCGTGCCAGCACTCCCTCATGATCATGTACCTGAAACGGCCACAACAAGCTTCAGTTTCCTGCACGTCAACGATTGAAAACGAAATATGAATCCACACCGAGGAGTCACAGACGGACTGTTTCCAGTGCACCAGACTGCTCTACTCGCTCTGCAGCTGGATGGCGACGCTCTGTAATTAAAGTTAAAGTAAAGTAAGGGCTCATCGTCGGCTTTTTATTTTTCCGCTGCGCTTCCAGCTGCAACAAGACGCCGTTCCCCCCCGGCTGCCGGTAATGGAGGCCGTCTTATGACAACCGCAGACAAGAGCAGAAAACCCCGAAGAGTCGCCGACCTCGATGAGCATCAATGGATCTCTCCGCAGTGATTGAAAAAGTGGCTTAAACATTCAGCCTTTTAAATATCTGTTATTGATCTTTCCCAAAACCACATTTTCACCACTTTTTGACGTTCAAAATAAATGTGGATGCATTTAGACCTCGGGGTATTATACAAGTTGCAACGTGTAATCGGAGTGCAACTGAAGAGGAGTCCAGCAGGCAATCAAAACAGATTATATGAAGAGACGATATATTTGGGGGAATGTGGAGGTTTTAAAAAAAAGTTAGTATGTGAAACTTTCCATTTTGGTAAAAATACATCAAATGAATTCTGAAAGGTAGGCCGTGTCAACACCGTGTTACGTCTGTTTTATCAAGGGGGAAAGTCCAGGTGGAGGTGGAGGGGTCAAACAAAAGCAGGAAACAATGTTGATTTATTTCACTCCAGTTCTGTTATGTAACATCGTCCTCTTGACCCACACCACGATCGATTTGATGCAAAAGTAAACATAAAGCGCAAGATAATAGTCACAACTAAATATAAACAGCCAGAGGTCACGATTCGATGTCACGCGTTACACTTTTTGATAACACTATATAAATAAAAAACAGTCTTTTTAAGACATTGGGCCACATTTTAAAGCTGTGGTGTCGTGTCTTTCTTTTAAAATCCTTCTCTACCCAGGTCGGTACCGGCCTCCTGTCAGAATGATTTTATACAGGCAACTAGAATGGGCATACCTTCGCCACAGACACTTCTTTGGTACTTGGCATGAGAGCGTGGGGAGCTTGATGTCATGTTAACATTTTGGCATTAGTTGCATGCCAATTGGATAAAAGAAGATTTTGACCTTTTCATGACCTTGACCTGTGACCCGATTAAAAAAATAATGAGAATCGACCCTGAAGGAAGGCTTGAAGCGAGTTAACCACCGGCCTGTACTTTTCAAGAATATTCTATTTTTATTTTTTATATTTTATTTTATTAATAACTAGAATGGGCACTCAGTAGAGTGCATATCACAAGATTGGGCATTGCATTATGAACATTTTGGCATTAGTTGCCAATTGGATAGAAATTAACCGTGCTATGGTAAAAACAAGATTTTGACCTTTTCATGACCTTGACATTTGACCCGATTGATCCCAAAATCAAATCAAATGGTCCCCGGATAATAACCAATGATCCCACCAAATGTCATGCGATTCCGTTTAATACTTTTTGAGTTATGCGAATAACACACAAACACACACACACACACACAAATAAATAAATACATAAACACACAGCGATCTAAACATAACAACAATGCAGAGAGACACCTACAGTTCATGGGTGCAGTTAGCCGGTTTGTCCATCCGATGCCCCTCCTTCAGCAGCTTGAAGAGCTCCTCCACTGGGATGCCGGGGTACGGCGAGCCCCCCAGGGTGAAGATCTCCCACAGCAGCACCCCGTAGGACCACCTGCACACACACACACACACACACACACACACACACAATGAACAAAGGTCGGAGGTCAAACACGCACAGCCCGGAGCAGTCGAGAGGGTCGAGTTCCCCGGATAAACCGATGAATCTGGTCGGGGAACTATTGATCTTTAATCATGTTTAATTCACTCACTGTAGAAATCTATTTCACATTCTTATTGTCCGGGACAGTCGGTCAATATTTGTAAAAAAACAACTCATCGTCCCTCGAGCCAGTCGAAAAGACTAGTTTCTACGGAGGAAACACACTAAATATGTAAAATAAAGGTCCTTTAATCCCTGGATTGATCCATGTTTTGGTGGCAGCCGGGCGGAGTGTGTGTTCACGCTAATTATGGAACGCGTCGCCCAGCGCGGCTCAGTGATGTGTTTTTAATAGTTTTTGTACAACAAAGAAGCTCAACAGCACAAAGGGAAGAGAAATATCAGACGTACGCAGATAAAAGCAGCTGGATCTATATCAGTAGCGTATTAGCATCTTTTGTATTTTGCTTGTGTTTCATCAGGTTAACCTCCTATGAACTTCAGATGTACTAACATCTTTTACCCTCGGGGTCAATTAAAAAGCGATTAAAACCTCCAGGAAATTATTGAAATTAATGTTTCCCAAGTTTAAGTGTGAGGTACTTTATGTTAATTTCTTACCTAAATAGCTCTTTAAATAAATAATAAAGTTGATATTTCTTTTATGTTTTACACAGTGAAAAACAGCCTGGTGTCAAATTGACCCCAAAGAAGAATATGTGTTCCTGGTTGTCCCCAAAAAATTAGGAAAAGTCATGAAATATGAAGCAAAAAAAATTATGTGATGATGAATTTAGGTTTTGTTGAGACATTAAACATTTAATGGGGTCAAATTGACCCCAAAGGTTAATCAAAGCATCACCATCACCGTCCTGTTAGGGCAGTAAGAGCTACAGCCAAATGCGTTAAAAAAAATAAAAAAAATAAAAACACGTCTCCTTGTTTTTGTTTTGAATCTCCGATGAGGAACTTTTAATAAAGCACCACTCGCACAAATATGCGGTCCGTGTTGGAGTAGCTCCATCTCCCGCTCCGGAGGATTAAGCACCGAGAGTTGTGTCCACGACTTTAATGGAGAAGTGAATGTTTTACGAGCCCCGAGCTCGAGTGAGCACGCCGTGCGGAGGAGAGGACGGCTCCGGGCCAGCTGCTCTGCAGAAAGGCGGCCTCTCGCCACCTTCTCTCTGACGTGTCGTGAGCCTTTTTATATTTGCACTTTGTTTTGCTGCATAAAGTTTGATCTCAAAAAATCTTTCATTTCATTTTTATCCTTACATTTGACTAATTCCGTGGCAAAAACAAAAGACAAGGACACGCTCCTCTACAACCTTCTGCACACTCGGAGATCAAAGACGGACACAAAAATTCTTTCTCCCTAAAATAAAAATATATAAAATGGGTAATGTAGTTATGATATAATATATGTATAATATAATATCTAATATCAGTTGTAATTAAAACTTGTGACAGCCCGAATTTCTCTCCAGACACTGATGTTGCAATGGAATGTATTGATTTCATTTGTGGTTTCCAGCCTCCTACTGTACATCGTTTTAAGTGAACATGTCAGTGGCAACATCTTTTATCTCATGCTGCATGTGATTTGTACAAACCAGCATATCTATCCCCTGCTTTACGGGGTCAGCGCGTCGCTCTGAAGGGTCAGCGAGATGCGTTTGCTTTTTTCTAAACCAAAGCCCTTCAAAAATAAAATCCCCGGTTTCGGCGGGAAAAGATCACAGTCTGGAGAACCGAAGCGTGTTCCCGCCGTCTGGGTTTCTATGTGTGTATTCTGGTCGGAGTGTATTTGTGAAAACTGTCGCGCCAAAAAGAAATCTAAGAGACGACTGGAAACATCCAAGAGAAACGTCTCGTCGAGAGCCGAGAGAAAAGGTTCCCCCGCTATCTCGATTCGCCTGGTTCCCGCTGTCTCCCCGTCTGTTTCGGTTAAAACCATCACAGGTCAGGAGTCAGAGCCCCCCGAGGCGTGTGAGAGTAAACTGACTGCAGAGCGACTACTGTATAAAAGGGAGGAGGAGGAGGAGGAAGAGGAGGAGGAGGAGGGGGAGGGGGAGGGAGAGGTTTGGCGGGAGGAGCGACTCTGTAATCCAGAGCTGCTGGAATAACAGAGCGCGGCCGCTTCCCCCCTCGGCTCGCTCCCAGTCCAGTGTAATTACACGGCGGGGCCGTGTTGACGGGGGCCGTGTTTGGCTTGGATGGCTGGGGGGGGGGGAGGGGGGCTAAACTACCACAACACAGGTTGACTCTGTGACCTCCTCTCCTAAACGCGCCTTTCTTCCCCTCGCAGGTTGTAAAAGCGGCGTTTGTCCACGGCGCCCTTTGAATTTTGAAAAAAAAAACGTTAAATCCCCCGACCTTCTTATCGCCGTCTGTTCCCTTGGCGAGTCGGATGCACGCCGATAAAAAATGTCTTATCTCCCCTTTCTTGGATTTCACTCGTGGAAACTTCGTAGCCGTCTCTCTCCGACGGATCGTTTTGGGAGATCACGGAAAACAAACGCGGCGAGGAATGCCGCCGACACGAGGGCGAGCCCCTCGTGTCGCCGGCATTCCTCGCATTCCTCGCTTATGGAGCGGGAGGTTTTTGGAAAGAGGGAACGCTCCGCTTCCATATTCACACGCTCTAACTCGCCGCTTGACGCTAACGTGATCGGTCACCACGTCTTAGCGCCCGGGTTTTCCGGCGGCGTGCGGCGGCGGCGTGCTCCGCATGAGCGGGCGGCCGGCATGCGGCGGTCGGTTGGGGTAAACTCACACGTCGCTCTGGTGCGTGTAGACCCGGTCGAACAGCGCCTCTGGAGCCATCCACTTCACGGGCAGACGACCCTGCAACGACAGAACAGCCGTGGTCAGCAGAACTAGAGGAACACGAGGAACCAAACACGTAGGCTGGGCCCGCGGCGTCCAATCAGACGCCAGCAGAAGGATGCTCAGTCAAAACTCAACAAATAAAGGTTTTCAGTCACGGCAAGTATTAAAGAACCCGTCTCACGAGACAAGAGTCTCCAATCAAAGAAGAAGCACACTTTAAGCAACATTTTGAAATGTCAACAGAAACATATGGTGATCTGAAGAAGAAGAAGAAGAACAAGAACAAGAACAAGAAGAACTAGAAGAACAAGAAAAAGAAGAATAAGATGAACAAGAACAAGAACAAAAAGAAGAACAAGAAGAACAAGAGGAACTAGAAGTACAAGAACTAGAAGAACTAGAAGAACAAGAAGATGAAGAAGAAGAACAAGAAGATGAAGAAGAAGATCAAGAATAAGAATAAGAACAAGAACAAAAGTAAGAACAAGAACAAGAAGAATTAGAAGAACAAGAAGATGAAGAAGTAGAAGAACAAGAACAAAAAGAAGAACAAGAAGAAGAAGAAGAAGTAGAAGAACAAGAAGATGAAGAAGAACAAGAAGAACAAGAAGAACAAGAACAAGAAGAACTAGAAGGACAACGAGATGAAGAAGAACAACAACCAGAACAAGAACAAGAACAAGAACAAGAACAAGAACAAGAACAAGAACAAGAAGAAGAACGTCATGGTGGGTCTTATTGTTCTCATCTCCCGGTCTTTAAATCAATAAGCTGACCTTTGAGCGCTCTGTGAACTAAATGTCTCTGATCTGATTGGACGTCTAATCCATAGGATGAAGGTTTGTTTCTGTTCTTTCACAATAAAATAAAGCATCCAAACACATAATTACATTCTGCAGAAGAAGCTTTGTGTAGAAAATCGAAGACAATACGGTCTGTTTGTAAAAGTCAGGGCCAAATGATGACTCAGGCTGTGTTGGTGGCGGAGGGGGCGGGGCTTACGTTGGTGGTCTTCTTGTAGTAGTCTATGTTGTGCACATCTCTGGCCAGACCGAAGTCGGCGATCTTCATCACGTTGTCCTCGGTGACGAGGACGTTCCTGGCCGCCAGGTCACGGTGGATACACTGAGGGGAGAGGGAGGAGGGCGTCAGGCAGAGACACACACACAGAGACACACACACACAGGCACACACACACACACACACACACATAGACAAACACACACACACACACAGAGACACACACACAGGCACACACACACACACACACATAGACAAACACACACACACACACACACAGAGACACACACACAGGCACACATACACACACACACACACACACATAGACAAACACACACACACAGAGACACACACACACAAATACGCACACACACACACAAATACGCACACACACACACACAAATACGCACACACACACACACACACATACGCACACACACTCACACAAATACGTATGCACACACATACACAAATATGCACACACACAAACCTACGCACACACAAATACACGCACGCACACACACACACTCACACAAATACGCACGCACACACGTACACAAATATGCACACACACACAAATACGCACACACAAACAAATGTGCACACACACACAAATACACACACACACAAATACACACACACACAAATACTCACACACATAAATTTGCTCACACACACAAATACGCACACACACACATATGCACACACACACACATACACACAATATGCACACGCACACAAATATGCACACACACAAATTGGCTCACGCACACGAATACGCACACACACACAATATGCACACACACAAATACTCACTCACACAAATACTCACACACACGCACATATATTGGCTCACACACACACACACACACACACACACACACACACACACAAATATGCACACACACACACACACATACACACACAAATATGCACACATACACACAAATACTCACGCACACAAAGACACACACGAATACGCACTCGCACGCAGCTGACCTTCTGCGAGGCGAGGTACTCCATGCCGCGGGCCACCTGGTAGGCGCAGGACACCAGGTCCTTGAAGGTGAGCTGCTCGTCGGGGATCTTGCAGGTGTCGAAGGAGTAGTCCATGCCGGGCGGGCGCCGCGCCCGCAGGTACTCCCTCAGGTTCCCCTTGGAGGCGTACTCCACCAAGACGTACAGCGGGCCTGCAACACACAGCGGAGGTCAGCCCCGGCCTCGCCCCCTCCCACAGGCTCCTCCCACGCAGGACGCCGAGGCCTCACCGTCCTGCGTGCAGGCGCCCAGCAGGTTGATGATGTTCTTGTGTTTGCCGATCATCTTCATCATCTCCATCTCGGACACCAGGTCCGACAAATCTTTGTCCGTGGCGTCGTCTGAGGACACAACGAAGAGAGGGATGACGTTGTGATGATGAGCGCAGGGAAAAACAGAGAGAGAGAAAGACTAAGAGACTAAGAGACCACAGATCTCACGAGACGGGTTTACAATCAGAGAGGAGGCAAACTTTAAGCAACCTTTTGAAATGTCAACAGAAACATATGGTGATCTGAAGGAGAAGAACAACAACAACAACAACAAGAAAAAGAACAAGAACAAGAAGAACTAGAAGAACAAGAATATGAACAAGAACAACAACCAGAACAAGAAAGAAAGCATGAAGAAAAAGAAGAACAAGAACAAGAAGATGAAGATGAACAAGAACAAAAAGAACAAAAAAAGAACAAGAACAAGAACAAGAAGATGAAGATGAAGATGAACAAGAACAAGAACAACAACCAGAACAAGAAAAAGAAGAACAAGGACAAGAACAAAAGGAGGAGGGACAAGAAGGACAAGAAAAAGAACAAGAACAAAAAGAAGAACAAGAACAAAAAGAAGAACAAGAACAAGAACAAAAAGAAGAACAAGAAAATGAACAAGAACAAAAAGAACAAGAGGAGGGACAAGAAGGAAAATAAAAAGAACAAAAAGAACTAGAACAAGAACAAAAATAACTAGAACAATAACAAAAAGAACAAGAACCATAACAAAAGAACCAGAACCAGAAGACAGGACCAGCAGACGCAGCTCATCGTGTGACTTCACTGTTCCATCAGAACTGAATCAGTAAAGCTTTTTTCCATGAACCATTTATTTTTTAAGAGATGTTCCTGATGTGACGCTTTGAAAACCCTGAAATGTTAACGCGCCTCAGGTCGTCTTCCCTCAACTCAACCGCCGCTCACCTTTCAGCATCTTCACGGCGACGTCCAGCGGCTTGTTGGGCTTCTCCTTGTCGATGCCGATGGCCTCGGCCATCACCACCTGGCCGAAGCAGCCCTCGCCCAGAGGCTTCCCCAGAGTCAGCCTGAAACACAAGCAGAGTCAGCGGGGCCTCCCGCTTTCTCCTCATCGCGTCGCTTGAGACGCGATGTGATTGACAAGTACAACTAGAAGGGGCACTCGGTAGAGCGCATACCTTCACATATCACAAGATTGGACATTGAATTATGAACATTTTGGCATTAGTTGCATGACAACTGGATAGAAATTGACCTCACTATGATAAAAATAAGATTTTGACCTTTTCATGACCTTGACCTTTGACCCGATCAATCGCAAAATCTAATCAAATGGTCCCCGGATAATAAACAACCATCCCACCAAATTTCATGCGATTCGGTTTAATATTCTTTTAGTTATGCGAGTAACACGCAAACAAATAAATAAATAAATACATAAATAAATAAACTAGAATGGGCACTTGGTAGAGCGCATACCTTCAAATATCATAAGATTGGGCATTGAGTTATGAACATTTTGGCATTAGTTGCATGCCAATTGGATATAAATTGACCGCTATGGTAAAAAGAAGATTTTGCCCTTTTCATGACCTTGACCTTTGACCCGATCGATCCCAAAATCTAATCAAATGGTCCCCGGATAATAACCAATCATCCCACCAAATGTCATGCGATTCGGTTTAGTACTGTTTGACTAATGCGAGTAACACGCATATAAATAAATAAATAAATAAATAAATAATACATAAATAAATAAATGAATAATTGAATGAATTCATAAATAAATGAATGAATGAATAAATAAATAAATACACGCGATCAAAACATAAGCTTCCGCATTTCAATGCGACGGCAATAAACACGGAGGGAAGGTGTGGCTGTGACCTCGATGTTTCGACGGCTCGTGTTTTCACAGCTCGCCGCGCTACGAGGACGAGGCGTCCGTCAGCCGTGTGAAACGTGTCGCTCGGCGGCGTCTCTGACCGCCGTCCGGACGCCCGTGATGGACCGAGAGCCTCGCTAGCGTTTCTTTATTTTTTCTCACCGTGTCCGAGGAAACTCCCACTTGGGGTCGGAGGGCAGCTCCAGCTCCGAGACGTTGGCCAGCATGGGCCCGTCGCTGGACGACAGGCGGGCGATCCGGACCAGCGGCGTGTTGGAGTTCATGGAGGAGTTTGAATCCAAGGACACCTGCTTGGGTGCAGAACAACAAAGAAACTGTTATAGACTCCGAAGAAGGACGAGGGGATGTGTGGCTACACGAGCGGACGGGGGGGGGGGGGGGGGGGAGGAAACGCAGCGTGACCTTTGACCCGGAACAGAACGCCTTCACAAATTCTGCTCGAATGGAGAAAAAAAGAATTCATCTGTCGGCGTGAGATTTAGTCGTTAAGATCCAAAATATTCTGAGTTTATACTGAAATATGTTTTGGAATGAATAAATATGCGTTGGTCCAATTGATTTAACCCTCCTTTCACCTTCAGATTTACTAACATATTTTACCCTTGGGGGCAATTTGACCCCAGCGATTAAAACCTTAAAATTAATATTGTTTAACAAGTTTAAGTGTGAGGTACTTTATGTTTGTTTGTTACCTAAATATCCCTTTAAATCAATAAAAAAGTTTATATTTCTTATTTGTTTTACACGGTGAAAAACAGCCTGGGGTCAAATTGACCCCAAACAAGAATATGTGTTCCTGGTTGTCCCCAAAAAATTTAGAAAAGTCAAGAAATATGAAGCAAAATAAATGATGTGATGATGAATTGTTGTTGTTGTTGAGACATTAAACATTTAATGTGGTCAAATTGACCCCAAAGGTAATCGGAGGGTTAAAATGTCAAAGCCAGAATCCCCTAAATTAAAAAGTGAAACGCCGAAATTGAAAAGTGCTGCAAACGTTTCGCAGCTCCGGTTTCTAGAGAACGGCCTTGAGTCGGATGTAAATATATTTCCGGGTCGACCTCGGTTTGAATTCATCGCAAACGCCTCGCGTTTCGACGCCGGCTCTGAAAAAACAAAAAAACCTGCGAGACTCGGGGTGGCGGCCGCGACTTTTACAAACGGCCGACCCGCGGCCGCGCAGGAGGAGGCGGGCGCTAACGAAGACGGATGGAGGCGGGAGGCGAGGCGGGACGGACGTCTCCATCCATCAGCGAGGCCCGCCGGCTCGCCGTCCGCACGCCATTTATCTGGCTGCTTGGGGGGGGGGGGGGGGGGGGGGGGGGCGCTCCTGATGGACCTGTTAGTCTCTGCCAGCCCGGACCCCTTCGGGTCCTCTAACCAACATGTCCGCTCACCAGACTTTCCTCCACTGAAGTCTTGACCGCAGCAAAATGAGAGAAAAAAATGCAGTGAAGCTTTAAAAAAAAAAGGAAAAAAGAAAGAAAGAAAGAAAAGAAATCAAACTGCCCCGACTACAATTTTGGAGGCATGAGAAGTAATATGTGATAGAACATGCCGGGGGCTTTATGGGAGATTTACTCAGAGTTATGAAAAAGAAAGGAGAGAAGTGGGAGATTAGCGTCACGAAGAAATGAAGCAAAGATTACAGAAAAAATGCAATAAGATCTTTGCCTGCTGACCAAATAAGAGCATTTAGAGGAAGGGGAACACGGAGGTTCAGAGGCCACGATCAGAGATGACCTCGTCCCTCAGGGACCCGACAGGCGGCTCTGAGGTCACCAGGATAACGAGAGCAACAGACTGAAACACGAGGCTTCAGTTTGCTTTACAGGGATTTCAAAATAAGAGTTTTCTCTTCTAAAAATGCACAAAGAGTAAAATCCTTTGATCGGTCAGTACATGTGAGTGAGACGGTCTGTAGTCCCAATGATGGGAAAAACAAACAAATACAAACTACAGACAGATAAAATAAGGAGAACTATGTTAAAATGGACAGAATAAAAACATCATGTCAACGCAGACAATGGAAAATATAATACAGACTAATAAAATATATAAATATAGATCCACAGACTAAATGAAACATATAAATATAGAACCACAGACAGGTGGACGACAGGAAAAGACACACAGGTAAACGGTGGACAAGTCAAGTAACAGAGACCTGACAACAGACAGACAAAAACAACAACAACAACAACTGACAGACAACAGACAGACAAAAACAGGCAGAAAGTCAACAACAGACATACAGTCAACAACTGACATACGACAATAGACACACATACATCAGCATACCTACAACAACTGACAGACAACACATTTAAAAGGTTTCCCCAGAAACTCACTCTAACTCACTCTAACTCACTCTAACTCACTCTAACTCACTCTAACTCACTCTAACTCACTCTAACTCACTCTACAGTTTGATGAAAAGTTGGTGGGTTAAAAAAGTAAATTGGATAGTTATGGAAAATGCCCTTATGGATTATGATTGTCTTGCATATTTTCAACAGTTTTCTGGGAACAAAAGTCTCATTTGTGACATAGATATAACGACATCATCTGCATCGTCATACACCATCTATTAGCTGAACAGAAGAGGAAGAGGAAGAAGAAGAGGAAGAGGGAGGGGGGGGTAAGTGCTCATACGAATCTTGTATCTACTTTCTGTTACCTGTCTCTTGAGCGGGAACTTTGACAGCTTCTGCACGGGCGGCGTGGGCAGCGTCTTCTGCGTGGTCATCCTCATGCGGCAGAGGACGACGATGACCACGGCGAGGATGAAGAGCACGCAGCCCGTCACGTAGATGAGGATGTCGGCGTAGTAGTCCTCCTTGTCCGGGCTCACTGCTTCGGGACGGGGAGGTCACACAATGTTTGTTTGGAAAAACATGACGCACAATAGTTATGTGATTCCTTCTTCCCCATCAATAATGTTTCTTATACATTATTAAAAAAGAGCTTTGCTTACTAGCACATGTCAGCTGTATGGAGGACTTCAAATAAAGCATAAATAAATAAATGCACGAATAAATACAAGAATA
>CM070093.1:2117500-2130000 GCA_036178185.1 Liparis tanakae
ACCGGACATTTAGGGGTCATTCATCAGGAGCGACATCATCACAGGTTCAAATCTCCGCCCGGCGACCTCTGACCCACCTTCAGGATGTTGACGTAGGGCACGCCGTCGGGGCCGTAGCGGCTGCCGTTGACCTCGATGTGCTTCAGCCACTGGATGTGCGGCTGGGCGTCGCTGTACACCTTGCAGTGGAACTCCACCTCGTTGCCCACCTCCACCGTCTGATTGGCCGGCAGGCCCGCCTGGAGGATGGGCCTGTGGGGCGAACGCTCTGGAGGGGGGGGGAGGGGAGGAGTCATGAGCACGGGAATGACGCAGCAGGAGATGAAGATGTACGAGATATTTTGTTCACGTAGAAGCAGCAGCGAGAGTCGTCGTTGTTGTTGTTGTTGTTGTTGTTGTTTACCTAGCACATCCAGCTGGTAGGTGTGGGTGATGGCGCCGTACTTGTTCTGCACCACGCAGGTGTAGTTGCCCCGGTCCGACGGCACGGCGCTCTCCATCACCAGACTCCACTGCTGGTGCCTCAACTGAGAGAGAGAGAGAGAGAGAGAGAGAGAGAGAGAGAGAGAGAGAGAGAGAGAGAGAGAGAGAGAGAGAGAGAGACAGAGAGAGAGAGAGAGAAAGGGAGAGAGAGAACAGTCAGGATGTGTCATTGCAACACATCTAAATCTGTTAAGGATGCTGAGCCTATTTCAAGAGATCCCATGAGGGGGGGGGGGATGGGGGGGGGGGGTCGTGTTCTCAGGGCTGACAGACGGCTGCTCCTCCCGTGTATTTCCACTTGTGATCCACCTGCTGTCATCTCAAGGTCATGCCTATACCTCAGGACTTGACTTCACGTCTCCTCGCCTCCTGTGAACCATCAGGGCGGCCATGTTCACCGAGCCGTTTACCCGCTCGAACAAATATAAAAGTTAAAGAAAGAAAGAAAGAAAGAAGTGCTGGTTGAGAGCGCTCTCCTCCGACGAGGCGTCTGCTGCTGACTGTGGATCAGATCTCAAGAAGAACCACGAGAGACTCAAGAAATCCTCAAGGTGCAGGATTACTTTATAAGCTGCTAAACAATGACGACAAGAGTGGAAATAGATGATGAATCTCTTCACTGCCTGTTACCTTCAAATGTACAACATCTTTTATCCTTGGGGTCAATTTGACTCCAGCAATTAAAACCTCCAGAAAATTATTAGAATTAATAGTGTTTCCCAAGTTTAAGTGTCAGGTACTTTATGTTTGTTTGTTACCTAAATATCCCTTTAAATAAATAAAAAAGTAGATTTTTCTTATATGTTTTACACAGTGAAAAACAGCCTGGGGGAAAATTGACCCTAAAGAACACCGACGTGTACAAGTTGTGTTCAGGACATTAAAAACATTTCATCATGTGAATGTTATGTTTTCCCAGTTGTCCCCAATAAATTAGGAAAAGTGGCGAGGCCTCGAGAGGGACGACCTGGAAACACGCGGCGAGACGAGCGCACCGCCTCGGAAAGAAAAGAGGAGGCGGAGTCGCCAGAAGACGGTGTGTGTGTGTGTGTGTGTGTGTGTGTGGTGGGGGGGGTCAACAAAGAAGCGGAACACTCGGCATCACCTGCGTCGAAAAAAAAAAGCCCCGCGCGTTTCAGGTGGGAGGCAATTCACAGAAGCTTTATGTGTGGAGGTCAAGGGTCACTCTGTTATACACTCTCTCTCTCTCTCTCTCTTGGAGGCACATGTGGAAAACAATGTAACTACTGTAAATATTATGCCCGTGTATGCTTTCTTTTTTCTCCTTTTTTTCCCTGCGGTTGCCCGGCAACGGGGAGCGGGCCGCCCCGCTCGACGCTGGCAAATGTTTTCTTTTTCTAAATTTCTCATTTTTTTTCTTTTTCCTGGAGCGGCTGGCTCCACCCCGTCTACCCCTCTCAGAGCCGGGGAGTCAAACCGGAGTCAATGGCCGCTCTCATGAGCAGACGAGTGACGCCTTCGGCTGCGGTCGCTGAGCACGGAGGAGGAGGAGGAGGAGGAAGAGGAAGAGGAGGAGGGAGGGCGAGGGAAGCTAGAAGGTGGTAAAATGTAAAATATGAGCTGAAGCCGATGCTCAGCCGGAGCCAAGACCACCAACAGGACCGGGCCGTGGTCCAGCCGGGGCTCCGTAGGATAATAAAAGAGTTTCATAATAGCACGAAGCCTCGGGAGGTACTTCACTCCTCCGATACGTGTGAGCTACGGCTACTTTGAAGTTCTTTCAACTCCACTAAACGTAACCGACCGCTCACACGATTTAAGGTTTTCTCGTTCCGCTGACGAGGAACAAACGGTCGACGTTGAGCTCTGAAAGTGAAACATGGATTCTTGATTCAATCTGTGATCCGTCAACTTCATTCGTCAGCGTGAAAATCCCCAAACTGGAGCTCCAAGTATTTCATAATTTTAGTTTACATGTTTCGGGCATTTATAGATTTTCCTCCAGCTCTTGTCAAAGTTAATACAACCTTTTAAATGACTTTTACTTCATCTTAAAGCAAGACCGTGCAGCTTTTGAAAAAAGGAAACAACATTTGATTCCATTTACCGCTTACCATGACCTTGACCTTTGACCCGACCAATCCCAAAATCTAATCAAATGGTTCCTGGATAATAAACAATTATCCAACCAAATTTCATGCGATTCGGTTTAATATTTTTTGAGTTATGCGAGTAACACGCATACAAATAAATAAATAAACTAGAATGGGCACTCGGTAGAGCGCATACCTTCGCATATCACAAGATTGAATTATGAACAATTTGGCACTAGTTTCACGCAAATCGGATGACAATTAACCGAGATATCGCAAATTTACGTTTTTCACCTTTTCGTGACCTTGACCTTGACCTTTGACCCAATCACTACCAAAAACTAATCGATTGTTCCTTGGGTCATGACCAATCATCCCACCAAGTTTCATAAGAATCGGCTCAGTTTTGTCTGATTTAGACAAATAACTGACGGACGGACATATTCACAAATAAATAAATACACGCCGGCGAAAACATTACCTTCTGCATTTTCAATGCGAAGGTAACAAACAAACAAACAAACAAATAAATAAATAAATAAATAAACAATAATTGACACTCTGTAGAGCGCATACCTTCGCATATCACAAGATTGAATTCTGAAATTTTTTGGCATTAGTTGCCAATTGGGTAAAGATTGACCGTGTTATAGTAAAAATAAGATGTTGACCTTTTCTTGACCTTGACCTTGTCCCTTGACTCGATAGATCCCAAAATATAACCAAATGTTCCCCAGATAATAACCAATCATCCCACCAAATTTCATGCGATTCGTTTGAATACTTTTTGACTTATGCGAATAACACGCATACGAATAAGTGGCGATCAAAACATCACATTACCAAAAGGTCATGAAAAGTTGAGATTCATAAGCATTTTACTTTTACAGCATGACATGTGCAGCTTCTGGTTCATATTAGCTCTTCCTATTAAACTAATAGTGCAGATTTTAACATTATTGATTACCCTCTTTCCCATGACGGTCGTGTAGCTGAACTGTGGCCACTTGCAGCTGATGTAGTCGGAGGAATTTTCAAATTCAAGAAATCTGGTGGTAATAATTAACCGTGAGTGACGTGCTCCCTTTAATTCTCCTCCGTCTTTCCCTCGGCACATTTAATTACTCTTTTTACACAAGCCACTTGTTTTTACGGCCGTGTAACGTCGGCTAACCCCCGTTGAACCGGCGGCATTAGTCCCCAAACGTGATAATCCCATCCAGTCCAATCACGCCAGATTCCAAACAGAACGACATTATTAAGGAGCTTATGTGGGAGTCAGAGGAGGCTTTAAAGGTTTTTAGGGCTTATGGGATCGGACGGGGGAGTTTCACACTGTAGGAAGAGAGAATCTGGAGGAGACGTTTAATCACCGCGGAGGGAAAGAGAGAGAGGGGGGGGGGCAGCATTTTGTGCATGAATTATCTCGAGACAAATAAAGTAATCGGCAGCATCTGATGCAGCCGATTACTTTATTTGTCTCGAGATAATTCATGCCATGGAAAACCGTGAGGCGGAGATTTTAATCAAAACAAGAGTCCCCGGCTCCGACGGTTCACGAAGGAGCCGCCATTTTTTTGCAGCGCGTTACAGTCGACTGAGAAAACACAGGAAGCTCCGCCCCCTTTACGATCCCAACGCTCCCAACGCTCCCAACGCTCCCAACGCTTCCAACGCTCCGTCTGCGCCTCGCAAAAAACAGCCCCGTCAGAACCAAAGTCACCGGGATTTACGACTCTGTCGGAGGAGCGCTACCGTCCGACTCGACCGCCGGAGAAAGCGAGAATAGACAGAAGGGGGGGGGGGGGGGAGTTTGTCTCTCCGTGCTGTTGCGGAAAAGTCTGTAAAAATGGAAGTGTGAGATTTCAGGAGGAGGAAAAAAAAACTAATAAACAGGATAATCGTCTTTTTTTTAGAGCCCTTGGTGTATTTGTGTAAAACAACAGAGGGGGATGGGGGATGGGGGTGGGGGGGGGGTCAAATAAAAAAAAGAGTCAAAAAATAATCTCGCAAAGTGCAGAAATTCCTTAAGCGGCCTACCGAGACTCACAATCGGGTCTGTGTTAAAGTCGGACTGGAAAAACAAGGAAGTGGAGCTCTTAAAGTCGTGAAGAGGAACGGCGTGGCGCCCGTTTAAGATAATAATAGGGCTCAATAGGCCCACCCCGCCCCACCTCCATCTGATGGCTCAATAGAGAGGTGACCTTTGACCTTCAGGCCCCGCCACGCCGTAAGGTCCGCTGGCCCGCCGGAATTAAATTTTCCGTTTTTATTTTTTACAAGTGAGCCACACGTCCTGTCCGCCGTTTCGTTCGGCTTCGACAAAACGCACGTTTATCCTTTTATCCGTTTACATTTGGCCCCGCCCCCTGAACAATACCAGAGACGCATTATGATTTATTTTGGATTTTTTGCGGAATAATGACGACTTATTTATTTATTTCACAAATAGTGTTATTTATTTCCTGAGTTTTGTCTGTGAAGAACCCAGAGAGGAGTATTTCGTTATTATTTATTTAACATCTTTAAAGAGAAACACGACCGTGTGTCGGATCATCTCAAGTGATTTTCGGCCTTTATGGAAGATGAAACCTCCTTAAAATGAACGTCTGCGAAGAACAAAGCCGAGCGCGGTGCATCCTCTGGACGGCCGCCTCCACCCTCTCCACCCTCTCCACCCTCTCCACCCTCTCCACCCTCTCCACTGGGAGGCCGCCAGGTGTTCCTGTAGGCGCTGATGGGCCTTAATGGTCGGTCACTTTCATCTCTTACTGGTGCAGATCGGACGCCACTTAAGAGTAAATGACACGCGGAGGGGACTCCATTGTGCTGTGTTTAGTCACACACACACACACACACAGACACACACACACACACAGAGGATCATCCCGTCACACGTCAGGACCTTTAAGAAACAAATAAAGTAATCAGTCGCGGTCTCGATTCATTCAGCGGGTCGTTAACCGCGGCCGGCCAATCAGAAACCATCTCGTCGTTTCAAGCCGGCGGCCGGAGGAGGACCCCTCACCTTCAGGACCCCGTCGGAGGAATAGAGTCTTGAGACGGCCATTGTGAGGCTGTCATGACCCCCCCCCCCCCCCACACACACACACACACACACACACACACACCCACCCCTGCGCCCTCCCAGTCATGCTAGATGAACTCATCACTGGCAGATGTGAGGCGCGGTGACACCGCCGGACTGAAAGAACTCTGACAGCTGATGACTGCATTCGGTTGTACACGCGTGTGTGTGTTTGAGTGTGTGTGTGTGTGTGTGTGTGTGATGACGATTCAATCTACGGCCTGTCATCCGTCTTTATTTCGCTCCTCATAAACATTTCCAACAACGTGTCGGAAGTCTGTCTTCCTCACAGTATTTGCCGTTTGATATATATAAACAACATATATGTAAATACAGCAATGTAAAATTAAATAAAATATATATATATATATAGACAGTGTGCAAAATGCAAAGTGTGTGTATGTGCGTAGTGTAAATGAAATGTGTGTGTGTTTGCGTCGCAAACACTAAAGCATCGGGCGCTTCTCGCCGCGTCGGAGTGGCAGGTGACTTCTGGGTAATGCGGTTCACGAACACCGGACGCCCAGCGAGGATCTGATGACTACGTTTGACGTTAAGTTACGACGTCGTGGTATTAGACGCAAAATAAATAAATACGTTTTGTTGGAAGACGGAGCTCGAACCGATGAAGCTCTCTTTGTTCCGTGCGGGGGGGGGCGGAGGTGGGTGGGGGTGTGAAGCCGTGACCCCTGACCCCTCTGAAGCCAGGCCGTGTCACGGGCCTGTCCGTCACCCAGCACCCGGGTTCTATAGAGGGTGACCTCTCCACCCCCCCCCCGAGGTCAACAGCGGCCACATGGCTAACTGGATTGTAAAGCGGCTCCGGGACAGAAGGGAGAGGTGTGTGTGTGTGTGTGTGTGTGTGTGTGTGTGTGTATGTGTGTGTGTGTGTGTGTGTGGGTGGGTGGGGGATATCTCGATAAAGAGGAACGTCTCAATAACGGACGCCTCCGATCTCACATCTCCATCACGCTGCGGGAAACTTTGTTTCTTCGACTTTTCCGGTGCTATAGATTTGCATTTAACAGGATTCTTACACATGTTGATGGATTTCCAGGACTTTTAACCAAATTTCCAAGACCATTTCCATGAAATCTCGGTATAAACATGAACATTTTAGAAAATGTTGCGTATTGGGAGCGTACGCCGGCTTATATGTTGAGCGTCTTTCTTTAAAAAACACAATAATTATTTCAAACTCGGAGTAAATTAAAATGTGATAATAAAGCATTTCCATGACTTTTCCCAAACATTTATGATTTAAGTTTTTTCCATGACTTTTCCAGGACTTTTAACCAAATTTCCAAGACCAATTCCATGAAATCTCGGTATAAACATGAACATTTTAGAAAATGTTGCGTATTGAGAGCATACGCCGGCTAATATTTTGAGTGTCTTTCTTAGAAAAATGTATGAATTATTTCAAACTTGGCGTAAATGAACATGTGATTACAACAACATTTCCATGACTTTTCCAAAACTTTTATGATTTAAGTTTTTTTCCATGACTTTTCCAGGTTTTCCATGACCGTACGAACCCTGAATGGATTTCCAGGACTTTTCCATGACTTTAAGCCAAATGTCCATGACCAAACTGAAATCTCGGTATGAACATGAACATTTGGCGTATACGCCGGCTTATATTTTGAGCGTCTTTCTTTAAAAAAACATATTAATTATTTCAAACTCGGAGTAAATTAAAATGTGATAATAAAGCATTTCCATGACTTTTCCCAAACTTTTATGATTTAAGTTTTTTTCCATGACTTTTCCAGGCCTGGAAATGACCATTTTAAAATCTCAGCACTTTTCCAGGTTTTCCATGACCGTACGGACCCTGATTTAAGGTTTTATAAGTGTGTGTAGGAGACGCCACGCGGCACCGCGAGGGTTAAGAGGCTTTAAAGCATGAAGTCTGCAGGTTGTGTGAATTAAAAGGGAAAGTTAAGGTGAGCGGGGGGGAAAGTAAATGGTTTCCTTTATGGGATTTAGGTGAATTTACCCTTCGACCCGATTTAAAGTTAAGCCGGAGAAACCGTTTCTGAAAGGGCGGCTGAAAATATGACGATAAAACATTGTGAATCGCGTGGAGCCGCGTCGCCAAACCAGCGCGCGCCTCGAATAACACGGGGGGGGGGGCTCCGGCAGCCTGGGTGGCCGGAGCCGGAGCCGGAGCCCAGAGCGACCCGCCGAGCCCCCCGGAGCGGAACATGCAGAGGAATGCGGCGCTGACAGGGCGGAGCGAGGCCAGCGGGACGCCGCGTCGACGCCGAGGCTTCCTGCGGACGCACGGCGACCCAGGTCTCTCTCTAGTCACACGTGCATCCGCCCGGAGACAACGGCGAGGCAGCGACCACGAGGGGCGACCACGAGGGCTGAGGGGCGAGACGTCAGAGCGGTTGAAGAAGATTCAATTTATTACCTTCGCATTGTGAGGAAGGTCATGTTTTGATCGCTGTGTATTTATTTGTATGTGTGTTTGCGTGTTATTCGCATAAGTCAAAAAGTATTAAACCGAATCATATGAAATTTGAAGGGATGATTGGTTATTATCCGGGGAACATTGGATTTGATTTTGGGATTGATCGGGTCAAAGGTCAAGGTCAAGGTCATGAAAAGGTACCAAGGTATTTCCTTTAGCAGAGACGACTATCCGTCCAGTCTGAACCCACTTGGTGCGTTCAAGTGCAATCATACATTTCTAAACTTCTTTCACTTCGTCCTGAAAAATAATCTCGAGCGTCTTCAACCGTCCTTCTGATCCTTTCACTTTGTTATTGGCAGCTTTCGTGGTAATTTGCATTAAAAACACACAACTCAAATTATTAAGATGTAAAAAGAGTTTATATTTCATTTAATATTGGCTTGGATAAAAAAAAAAAAATCTTAACATGAGTAATTCTGGATTATAAAATGCTCGTCTTAAGAAGTTGAACTCGTCGTGATTCCTTTTCTGAAGTCTTTTGATAATCCTGTGAAAACATCTTCAGACAAGCGGTATCTATTCAAGCTTCTCGGAAAGTACTACGTTTGACAAGATGACATTGAACGCCTCACGATCGATAACGTTAGAATTGAACTCGTCTCGATTGTCAACTTCCTTCAACGTTATCCGTCCAGCAGCTCTCGTCCTCCTTCATACCGATGGCGCTCACATTCACATCTTCATGCAGCACCAGAGAAACAATCTCTATTTTTATCATTTTCTGCACAGAAAGGACCCTTAACCCTCCTGTGACCTTTGGGGTCAATTTGACCCCATTCAATGTTTAACGTCTCTAAAGAAATGATGACATCATGCTTTTGCTAATTCATTGGGGACAACTGGAAAAACCTAAAATTCACATGATGATATGTTTTCAATGTCCTGTACACAACTTGTACATTTGTAAATTTGACCCCAGGCTGTTTTTCACGGTGTAAAACATAAATATCAACTAAAATATGTTAGTAAATTTGAAGGTAAGGACCCTTAAGGATGAGAGGGAGCGGTCCGAGGTTTGGTGAACAGATGTTATAAATAATAAATGTCCCGGTGATGAGACCCGGATTCTGACGCTGTCGACAACGCAGCCGCAGACTTTATCGGCGAATCGTCCGGCGTGCTAAACGTGCTAAGAGTTGCTGTCGGGGAGCCACTCAGAGGGTCCTGAGGGCTGCTGACAGGTGTGTGTGTGTGTGTGTGTGTGTGTGTGTGTGTGTGTGTGTGTGTGTGTGAAAGAGAGAGTGGGGACAGAGGGAGGGAGACAACTGCTGTTGGTCTGCTGGGAGCAGATGTTGGAGATCTCTGTAAACTGTTAATAGCTGCAGGATCTCGTTACATTTAACTCTTTAAATGCCAAACCTCCAGCGGGGGGCGTCTCGCTGCCGCCGGCCGCGCGGACAGCCGGGGTCGGGCCGGGCGGTTTGAGTTTCACGCGTTCTGCTTGTTATCTTCGTCACAGAGTGCTCCAACGTGTGTGTGTGTGTGTGTGTGTGTGTGTGTGTGTGTGTGTGTGGGGGGGGGGGGGGGTATAGCAATTTAGTGTCACAAAAATAAAAAATAAGATCTTTTTTTTACTGTAAAATCCTCGCAGGTGAATTTTCTCCCCTCAGCATCAATATATATATATATATATATATATATATATATATATATATATATATATATATATATATATATAACAAAAATAAGGCAGAGTGGGGACTGAGAGGGGGGGAATTCAGCATCATAAAATAAGTTAATTTTTTTTAACTTTGTAAATGAGACTAATGTTTACACTGGAACTGTGGAAAAATGTGTAATGACCTTAAAAGTCCTCGCAGGTGAACGGTCAGCATCACCTTATTAAGGCAGAGTGAGGACTGAGTGTGTGTGTGTGTGTGTGTGTGTGTGTGTGTGTGTGTGTGGGGGGGGCATTCCACATCAGACCGGCTTTTCTAACTGTTTTCAACCTTTCCGCGTTGCAGAGCGCCTCGAGCGACCCGATCGCCTCGAGACGAAAAAAAAACGTCCGACATCGTTAGCGTTTGTTTTCTCATCGCCGTGACCTTCTGCTCCCCGGGGCGATACGACGCCACCCAGTCCGCGGCGCTAAAGGTAGCATGAATTAAATAGTCGCCTCGCAAAACAATTACCAACATGAAGAAGCAGCAGCATGCTAAACAACACTGGAGCCTCAGAACAACCCCTCCCCCCCTCCCCCCCCCCCCCACCCCCCCCGGGCCTCGCATGTCATCACGTTCGAGTTTATTCTGAACCCAAACAGGTTTGGACTGTTTGGGTTCCGATCGTCTCACCGCACCGGGTTCCTCTCTTCATCCCGCGGCTCGGGGCCATCGGAGGAACACGAGAGAGTAAAGCGAGCGCCGGCCCTTTAAGCGCAAGGGCCCGGTGTTTAGAGAGGAGCCCACGAGCGCCGCAGCTGTTTGCGGCGCCGCAGTACCGGCAGCGGCCAGCGGGCCACGAGGCACGCACCCTGTTTCAGCACAGACGCTCTGGGGGTATTTACGGTGAGTGTGTGTGTGTGTGTGTGTGTGTGTGTGTGTGTGAGTGTATGTGTGTGTGTTTGTGAGTGTATGCGTGTTTGTTTGTGAGTGAGTGTATGTGTGTGTGTGTTTGTGAGTGTGTGTGTGTGTGTGTGAGTGTGTGTGTGAGTTGTGCATTTGTGTGAGTGAGTCTAAGAGTGTGTGTGAGTGTGTGTGTGTGTGTGTGAGTGTATGTGTGTGAATGTGTGTGTGTGAGTGTGTGCATTTGTGTGTGTGAGTCTAAGAGTGTGTGTGAGTGTGTGTATGTGTGAGTGTGTGTGTGAGTGTATATGTGTGTGTGTGTGTGTGTGTGTGAGAGATATGTGTGTGTGTGTGTGTGAGTGTGTGTGTGAGTGTGTGCATTTGTGTGTGTGAGTCTAAGAGTGTGTGTGAGTGTGTGTGTGTGAGTGTATGTGTGTGAGTGAGTGTGTGTGTGTGTGTGTGTGAGTGTGTGCATTTGTGTGTGTGAGTCTAAGAGTGTGTGTGAGTGTATGTATGTGTGAGTGTGTGTGTGAGTGTATATGTGTGTGTGTGTGTGTGTGTGAGAGAGTGTATGTGTGCGTGTGCATTTGTGTGTGTGAGTCTAAGAGTGTGTGTGAGTGTGTGTGTGAGAGTGTATGTATGTGTGTGAGTGTGTGTGAGTGTATGTATGTGTGAGTGTGTGTGTGTGAGTGTGTGTGTATGAGTGTATGTATGTGTGAGTGTGTGTGTGTGAGTGTGTGTGTATGAGTGTATGTATGTGTGAGTGTATGTATGTGTATGAGTGTATGTATGTGTGAGTGTCTGTGTGTGTGTCTAAGAGCAGCTCGAGTTCTAATGAGGACGCCCGGCTCCGCGATGCGTTCGCTGACCTTTATTCACCGTGGGAAGATCCACGTAGCGTGAGTTCTCTCCCTCACCACTCTGCTTCACACTCGGCTCTCAGTCACGGTATTTCACACGGACGGACCGACGGACGAGGGATTAAGATGCCTGGCTAAAAGGGCACTCGGGTCTCCTCGTCTCCTCGTCTCCTCGTCTCCTCTCACCTTGATGCCGCCCATCCTCTGCTCGCCCTTGAACTCTTTGCCGTTCTTCAGCCAGTGGATGCTCGGCGTCGGGTTCCCGGAGGCGGCGCAGCGGAACTTGACGGTGTTGGCGGCCGGGACGGCGAGGAGCTTCTTGTCCATCCGGTCGGGCCTCGTCCAGTACGGAGCTTCTGTCGGGGAGACACACAACGCTCGAGTCAAGGGAAGCTACGGAGCTTATTATACGACATTTAGGGCCTGGTTATTATTTGAAACAGTTGAAATAATTCAAGTACGGACTCGTTCAGGACGCACCGCTCGATGAAATCACGCTCAACGAGACGCTTGTTGCGGTAATATAAACGGCAGCGAGCGCACAAACAAGTGTGACCTTCAAAGAGACACACAAGACATCCACGAGGCCGAGGAGGCTTTGTGATTAACTCTAAACCCATGACTCATAATATATATATATATATATATATATATATATATATATCTTTATTCCATAATAATAATAATAATAGATACATATCTTTATTCCATAATAATTATAAAAAAAAAAATATATATATATATATATCTTTATTCCATAATAATAACAATAATATATGTATATATATATATATATATATATATATATATATCTTTATTCTATAATAATAATAATAATAGATACATATCTTTATTCCATAATAATTATTAAAATAAAAATATATATACACATATATATATATGCATATATATATATATATATATATATATATATATATATATATCTTTATTCCATAATAATAACAATAATAATATATATATATATATATATATATATATCTTTATTCTATAATAATAATAATAATA
>CM070093.1:2135000-2147500 GCA_036178185.1 Liparis tanakae
CATCATGTAGTTTTTCCCTTGTAGGGCCCCCTTCAGGTATTTAACGTGTACTTCAGTGTCGTAAATACCCAGTTACGATAGATCAGGGGTTGTGAACTTCTGGCTCTCGAGGCATATATGGCTCTTTTGAGTTTGAGTTAAAAAAAAGAATATCTCCGCGCCCCCCTGTAACTTTCTCTCTCCTCCAGATGACAGCAGAAGTAATGTCAGGTCCCTTTCTTAAAGACGTCTTTGTTCTTTTATTAAACTAAAGTATCGTACCAAAGGCTCAACATGGTTGTATTATTTGGAGGGTAATTATCGTGTATCTGGCAACCCTGAGATGGGTCGACCAATGACTGTCCTCTCTACCGTCAGAGCTCGCCAAGAAGGTGGACCGTACGGGAGATACCATTTCAAAACGTGTAAGGGGTAAATACTAGTTTGTGAAAACCCAGAGAAACACAAATATCCCACGAAGCAAAATCCCGACGTTTTTGGAATCCCTGCCGGACGCTTTGTTTAGGTCTCAGAAACAGGACATGTCCGGGGGAAGAGGACGACTGGTCACGCGGCTCCTTCCCGCTCGTAGCCGGCTAATTAGCGGCGGCTTAGCGGACGTTAAGCGGCGATAGGGGTTTAACGTTTCTGGGCTAATCCCTCTCCTTTCGGCCAGGAAATCGGAGCCTCGCATGTCACGAGGTGGACTTACACCCAGAGATTAAGTCTGGCACTCCGAGGCTATTTACCGGCATTCAGGACGTCTGCGGTAAGCCACTCCGGCCCGTTTAGAGAACACTTCAGGCTCTCACCGCCGCATTCAGGTTTCCTCATCGCAGGTGTTAAACCCCGACCGCGAACGCTCGGTACGAAGACGTCGACGGGAAGCTTCGTGCTCTGCTTGTTACCATAATCTACCATAATCTCCCCGGATAAGAGCGTCGGCGACATGCCGTAGAGAAAGAGGCACGACTGCATCAACACAAACGTGTGAGTGAGCAGGAGGCGGGGATTACATATCGAAAGTCAGCCAAGACAAGGAATATTAACATTCCTGTGCTTATTACATTCTTACATCGCTTTAAGAGCAAAAATAAGTTAGTCTTAAAATGACAGGATTAGGATAAATTAAGACGGGATTACTTGATCCCTAACTGGGCTTTTACTCTTATTTCTCTAAGCAGCAGCTTTAACAGTTGCTCCCCGACCGTCTCTCAAAGCTCGCTTCAAAGCCGTAATCAGTAGCAATTATATATATATATATATATATATATATATATATATATATATATATATATATATATATATATTTCCAGTGTCACAACAGAGAGGAAATCCGTAACATCAAAAAATACAAAATCTGAGAAATGAACTTTCTACAACGTACATGGAAATACCTTTTTGGGATTGTAAAAAAGAATGATTTTAAATGTCTGGCTTGACGCCTCAATTAACAGCTTCTCCGCTTTTATTTTGATAGTTGAGACATGACAGGAAGTTAGTGGAGAGGGAGAGAGAGAGAGAGAGAGAGATAGCTATATGTATAGATTGTGGATAGATTGATGGATCGATAGATAGATAGGGAGATAGATAGAGAGATAGAGAGATAGATAGATAGATAGATGGATAGATGGATAGATAGAGATGGATAGATGGATAGATGGATAGATAGATGGATAGATAGATAGATAGATAGATAGACGGATAGATAGAGAGAGGGAGAGAGAGAGAGAGAGAGACCCTGGCCCCCGAGTGAAAAGTCCATTCCCGGTCCCTCATGAAGGTCTTCATGTCCATCTCTCCCCTTATCTCCCTCTTTTTCCGCATGACAACTACAGCTGGTAGTTTGGGTAGTTTGGGTAGTTTGGGTAGTTTGGGTAGTTTGGGTGAAAGATTGATGGCGAGCGTCCCGTGACGTTCGTTTGTCTCGACGTGGCCGGGCCGTCACAGATCTTTGGTTCTGCGCCTGTCGCCTCGTCGGCGACCCGGTTCCACATTCCGCCTCTGGCCCCAGTTCAGTTGAGCATTAAAAGGCGTCCGGGTCTCGGTTCAGACGTGACGGACCGTCTGCCGCCGCCGCCTGTTTCTCTTCATCGACGGCTGCAGTCCAGTCACGACGGCGAGTCGTGGACTCGATTCTTCCTCCTTTGAACTACCGCGAGCCGTCGGCGTTCGCAAACACTCCCCCAGACGTGTGGGGGAAGTGAAGCGTTTGTAGCTCTCTCCCTTCCTGCCGTTTCTTCCAGATCGTCTCCCTCGCTTCACATCAACTCCTCCTTTCTCACCATATTTACATCATTTCTTTCCCTTAATTTTTTCGCCGGTCGAGAGCCTCTTGACTCACGCTAGCTGACAGAACCGAGCGGGAACAGAAGCCTCGTCTTTTTTTGCTCACCTGTACCTGAACTCTGCACGTCTCCCGAGTGCCAAAAACAGCTCGCGTCTCAAGGAGGGAGCGTTACCTGCCGGGGATTTAATTTTTTCAAACCTGCCGGGTTTTGATTGGTTCGGCGGTGGCGTTTAGCTCGGTGCTCTGGGGAGACGGCGCGCGGTTATGAGAGCCATATAATTCCAATTACAGATATAAAACCCGGATCACTCAGAGAAATCTAATCAGTTGCATCAATCCGATGATATTCGCCAATAACAAACTCCTCTAGAAGCAACTCCTTCGGTTTCAACTGACAACATTTTTTAATCACAATGACAAGCGGAGCTCTAAAATGCGGTTTAACGGCATTTTGCACAAAACACCACCTGTTCCTCACGAAATGAGCTTCGCTAATAATAACACAATAATACCTCAATTAACTGGAAGACATGTAGACGTCATTAGGAGTCGACGACTTTTATAAGAATGGAGAGAGCACAATGCTTTGTTTGAAACAGAATACCTGCCAACCAAATATTTTAATCGTCTGTCAAGTTATTTCTTAAAATTAAATTAAATTAAGGTAAACAAAAAGGTTATAGTTAAAGTATATCATATTGCACTGCGGTCCTGCCTGTTGCCATTATTCAGTCAATAACATTGTCTATGATGCCTCCACCATTCATAACACATCAAAGTTTACAATTGTATTTCCTAAATATCTAGTATTGTATATTTCACACTGCATTGGAACCTTTATTATTGCATGTCTTTTCTTATCTCAGGGTTCTTAAACATGTCGACCAGTGGATTTCCCGGACTTTTCCAGGACTTTAAACCAAATTTCCATGACCAAACTGAAAATCTCGGTATAAACATGAACATTTTTGAAAATTGTGCGTATTGGGAGCGTACGCCGGCTTATATTTTGAGCGTCTTTCTTTAAAAAACATATTAATTATCTCAAACTTGGCGTAAATGAACATGTGATTATAACACATTTCCATGACTTTTCCCAAACGTTTATGATTTTAGTTTTTTTCCATGACTTTTCCAGGCCTGGAAATGACCATTTTAAAATTCCATGACTTTTCCAGGTTTTCCATGACCGTAGAACCCTGTTATCGTGTCTAATCTGATCTGGTTGTATTCAAATGTCCTTCAGTAATGCGTTTCTCTTGCACTTACTTGCGATGCTTTTATATAATGTTTGATAAAAAGCACTTTGAATTGTCCAACAGACATGAACTCGCCTCAAGAAATAAAAAATAAAAAGTCTGACATTTGAAGCAATAGAAACAACCGCGGTTGAGGTATAGTTACGATTAAACCGGCGCATTGATCCGTACAACCTTTAATAATAATCTGGCCCTGACAAATATTAATTTTACAGCCAGCCTAAACTCTTTTACAGTGGGAGGGGCCTAAAGTCGTAGAATTTAAACAACGCCGCGTCTCCTGTGTCCTCGCTGACCCTCCACAGCAGGTGCTGCTCGTTAAGCTTAACGAGCTCGTTCACGCCGCCTTAATTGAAGTCGCGCTCAGGTGTTAAAAATGCCGTTGCTAGTGGACCGAAATGAAAACTTGCATTGTTCTCGGATTAGAAACGAGTTTCAAGGGGGAACTGAAGAGCGGTCGGCAAAAAAAGAAGCTGAAGTTACAAAATAAACAACTACAACTGAGATGAAAACATGAGCCCACGTCTGGGGCTACATTCAGAGAGCGACAGCTAGGATTTGGGTTTGCCAAACTGCATTTTCTTTCCAGTATTGAGTGTTTCTAGTTGTGTCCCTTTATTGCTTTAAGTTCTTTGCTTCTCAGGTTGTTATCCATGAAGGATAAAGTTACACAAGGTCATTTGTCATGAGCATCAACCGTCTCCTAGTCGTAGGAAAGGCTTGTCACCTTAGCGAAGACGGTGTTTCACTCAAAATTTAAACGAAAAATAGTAATTAAGAATTCACCATTTCCATTACCTGCATCTTCTGGATCTTCGTCATAATCTTCATCATCGCCGGACGACAGCGAATCTTTGGAGAAAAAGATAAAAACAGATTGCGATCAGCGTTTCGGACGAATCTCATTTGGCGTCTGTCCTCCGTCAGTCTTCAGAAAACACGAGAACATCTGGAACGCCCCGACTATCGATTCTGTGCAAGGAAAATAAAGAGGGGAACCAAAAACAAAGCAGGAACTTTGTGCATGCTAAATTCCCAGTGGAGATGAGATGATGTGTGTTCACAAACAAGTATTAGTACACACACACACACACACACACCAGGCTGGACAGACGTCCTCTTTTCCCCGGACATGTCCTGTTTTTGATTCCAAAAACGTTGGGATTTTGCTTCGTGGGATATTTATGTTTCTCTGGGTCTTTCACAAACTAGTTACCCCTTACACGTTTTGGAAATGTTATCTCCCTTACGTTTCACCTTCTTGGCGAGCTCTGACGGTACAGAGAACAGTCATTGGTCGACCGATCTCAGGGTTGCCAGATACACGAAAATTATCCTCTTTTTAGGCATATCACATAACAGGCAGAACAAGAGAAATGTTTAAGGTTTATGTTTTAGGGCGAAGTGTCTTCTTTTTCACAAGCTCAAATCTGGTCGCCCTAACACACACACACACACACACACACACACACACAGCCTTTCCAATCTCCGCGGCGCTAACTCGCGCTAACAGCTAGCATGCTGGATGGCGACTAATTGCTCCCCAGCCGCAAACGCAACTGCTCATAATTAGCGTGTCACACATTTCCATGTCCGCGTCGTAATTATTTCGACCTCCTCGTCTCCCGGCTCGACCTCGCCGGTCCGGTTAACGAGGGCCAGCTGTTGCCCGGACAACCCCGGCGAGCCGACGAGGCTCCTGAAACTCCCGACGAGCCGGTTCTGTAGTTTCTGTTGCGCGGGAGCTGCTTTGACTCACGTCACATTTCCAGTTTGGACGGATTCCAACATGTCAAAATAAAGCTCGCAATCGAGCGATTATAGAAGTGGTGAAATCTGAGAGAAGCTGCGTTAGCTCCGAGCTAACATGTTCACAGTTAACGGCCTCGGTTAGCGTGTGGATATGCTAACATTAGCTAATTTGCACGAAACACCGAACCCAGATTTACTGCACTAGCTTCACCAAACTCCTTTTGGATGTGAACACAAAGACGAAAGCGCTCAGAGCGTCGATCACAACCATCTGCTGCACTAAAGGAATGTCAAGAGACGAGACTCAAAGGTCTGAGACGGAACAGATGTAAGCAAATAAGACAATTTCAACACAGTGACAAAGTGACGAGGAAAGAGTTGACAGAAAGCTCCAGAATATTTCAATCATTCTCCAGGGAACAAAACCTTCAAGAACAAAACATTCAACCGGCTTTGTTTACGATGCGGAATAATCGGTTGAGATAATACGGTGGATCTGTGATCCATGAACTACACGATGCGTCGCTCGACTTTATAGAAACAAATGGATCGTAATATATCCGGAGTGTTGTAATAAACACAAAGAAAGAAAGGCAGATTATTCAGCTTCAGTTTAAATGGAAATAATCATCAATTAGTTTTTTTTAAAAGGGACAACATTTTTTCTTATCGGACCGAGGAGCATTGACCAATCACGTTGGAGCGGGCTTTGGTTGCATGAAGGTGATTTAGCATTTTATGGGCATTTAAAAAAATGTGTCTTGAGATTTGCAGGAGACTCCGGTCTCGCGTCTCAAGTTGCTAACTGGACTGTAAAACATGAACGAGGACGCGTTAGCCGTGAAGTCCGCTGGACACATGAACACAGAAATATTGTCCGCTCTATGACTGCAAAAAAAATATTTTTTCATACATTTGGTGTTGCTGATAACTTGAGTTTGAATTTAGTTTATTTAGTTGAGTTTATTTAGTTGAGTTGAGTTTAGATTAGTTTATTTAGATTTTTTTTAGATCAAATGTTTTTTATTGAGATTAGTTTATTTAGTTGAGTTTGAATTGAGTTTATTTAGTTGAGTTGAGTTTAGTTTATTTAGTTGAGTTTAGTTCATTAAGTTGAGTTTGAGTTTAGTTTATTTAGTTGAGTTGAGTTTAGTTTATTAAGTTGAGTTTGAGTTTAGATTAGTTTATTTAGTTGAGTTTAGTTTATTAAGTTGAGTTTGAGTTTAGATTAGTTTATTTAGTTGAGTTTAGTTCATTAAGTCAAGTTTAAGTTTAGTTAATTTGGTTGAGTTTAGTTTATTAAGTTGAGTTTGAGTTTAGATTAGTTTATTTAGTTGAGTTGAGTTTATTCAGTTGAGTTGAGTTTAGATTAGTTTATTTAGATTTTTTTCGATCAAATGTTTTTTTTCGATTAGTTTATTTAGTTGAGTTTAGTTTATTTAGTTGAGTTGAGTTGAGTTCATTAAGTTGAGTTTGAGTTTAGTTTAGTTTATTTAGTTGAGTTTAGTTTAGTTTATTTAGTTGAGTTTAGTTTATTTCGATCAGAAAAATATACAACAATCAGAATTCAACAAAAGAAGAAAGTGGCTCACGAACGGGTCGAGGCTGAAGCCGTCGAGCTTATAAGAGCCCTAACCTAACTTCTTCACCTCCTTACATCCACCCTCTTGTTTCTGCGTGTGTGTGTGTGTGCCTATGTGTGTGTGTGTGTGTGTGTGTGTGTACCCAACATGAGCCGCCTTGCTTTCCGCTGTCTGGCCGGCGTCCAGGTGCTAAATCTGATACGGCTCCTAAATATCTGACACCTTACTCAAATATTTGAGAGAAAACAAACACAATAGCCGGAGTGTGTTTGAGGCTCTGCACCGAGTCGAGCTGCTGTGATGTAAACGTGCTCCGAGTGTTACGACGATATCGAAATGACCGACGACGGGCTGCGATGAGTTCGCGTCCCGTGTGTTCTTTCTCCAGACAGGGTTCCTACACATGTTGACCAGTGGGATTCAAGGACTTTTCCAGGACTTTTCCAGGACTTTAAACCAAACTTCCATAACCAAACTGAAATCTCGGTGTGTACATGAAAACTTTTTGAAAATGTAGTATTCAAACAATGAGAATTACAAAGCATACAATATACCTTAAATGAAACAAATGAATGAGAGACAATAGTTTGATTAAAAGAATAAACATTACTATACATGTTTATTCTTAGAAACACTTATATACATTTTTATTCTTTTAATCAAACTATTATCCTTTATGTGCAAATCCATCTGTTTGGACTTGGCCTATCCCGGCTTATATTTTGAGTCTTCCTTTCAAAAACATATGAATTATTTTAAACTCGACGTAAATGAACATGTGAATAGAACAAATGTCCATGACTTTTCCAAAACTTTTGTGATTTAAGTAAATTCCATGACTTTTCCAGGTTTTCCATGACCGTAGGAACCCTGTCCAGAGACACGGCGAGCTGGAAGCAATCGCAAATATCTCACCTCTCAATAAGAGACAGTTTCATTTTGATGGATATACAAAATGTGAGGAAGAAACATTTGATTTTAAAGCTGAACCGTCTTTTGAATCTGTGACGTGTGGAGTGTGTTTGTGTGTGTGTGGAGTGTGTTTGTGTGTGTGTGGAGTGTGTTTGTGTGTGTGTCATCCTGCAGTCTGGAGACGCGTGTCCAGGAAAAGACCATTTTCTCCCGGGCTTGCAGCCAAACATATACGTGTGTGTGAGTGTGTGTGTGTGTGTGTGTGTGTGTGTGTGAGTGTGTGAGTGTGTGTGTGTGTGTGTGTGTGTGTGTGTGTGAGTGTGTGTGTGTGTGAGAGGTGGGGGGTGAGTTGCGAGGCAGTGAACTCTCATTTCTTGCCACCCATCTGTTTCCAATGATGAAATGTTTCGAGCTAATTGCTTTCTAATTAGTTGTCAATATCGGGCTCAGCTGGCGTCCGGGAGTTTTACGGGGGAAGAAAAATCTGCCAGACGTTTTACGCTACTGCTTGCTCCCTTTTGACCCCCCCGACCCCTACCTCCCCCCCCCCCCCGAACCCCTACCTCCCCCCCCTCATAGAGCTCTGTTTACAGCACACACTCGCTTAACACCCTACTCGTCTCCTCATATGATCATTTATGTCACCTTTGATTGTGCATTAAGTGTGTGTGCATGTGTGTGTGTGTGTGTGTGTGTGTGTGTGTGAGGCTTGGCTGCCAGCTAACTAGTAGCTGAAACCAAGTTTAACTATCTCATAGTTCACTATTTAGTTTGAGCTAGGAGGACTTTTAGAGGGCGGAAGAGGTGAATCCATGGACACACACACACACACACACACACACACAGTCTCTCTCATACACGCACACACACACACACACTCTCTCATACACACACACACACACACACACAGTCTCTCTCATACACACACACACACAGTCTCTCTCATACACACACACACACACAGTCTCTCTCATATACACACACACACACACACACACAGTCTCTCTCATACACACACACACACACACACACAGTCTCTCTCATACACACACACACACACAGTCTCTCTCATACACACACACACACAGTCTCTCTCATACACACACACACACACACACAGTCTCTCCCACACACACACACACACACATAAACACACACACACAGTCTCTCTCTCTCACACACACACACACACAGACACACACACAGTCTCTCTCACACACACACACACACACACACATACAGTCTCTCCCACACACACACACAGTCTCACACACACACACACACACACACAGTCTCTCTCTCTCTCACACACACACACACACACACACACACACACACACACACACACACACACACACACACACACACACAACTAGGCGCGTATGATGTCCCCCGTCTATAAAAACAGGTCACGTTTAAACCCAGCCCCCGTCGGTCTCACCTGTCACCCGGATGGTGTAGTTGCTAAGCAACGCGTTGCTGCGGGCGAGCCGGCAGGAGTAGACGCCCGAGTCGGCGTACGACACGTTGATGATGCGCAGAATCCTCTGGCCCAGCCGCGTCCGGTTGCCCGGCGCCAGCCCGGCGCCGTCTTTGAACCAGGCGATGGGCTCCGAGTGGTCCTCCAGGTCACATGACATCTCCAGGGTGTCCCCCACGCCCAGAACGTAGTCCTCCAGGAACGCCGTCTCGCTGGACACGGAGTCTGCAGGACGAGAGGACAGAGGGGTTAACTCCATCTCGTAATAAAGAAACGTGCAATACAAGAAACTAGTGCAATAACACACCCACACTTTGCATTTTGCACATTTTATTTAATTGTTACACTTCTTTTCACATATGTTGTGTCTATATATACATATTTAATGCATATATGTTGTGTATATATACATATTGTGTATATATACATATATATTTTATTTTATTGTGTATATATATACATATATATTTTATTTTATTTTGTATTTTATATCTCACTTGTATAGTTTATGCACACTTGTTCTTCTTTCTTATATGTATATTTTATTATTGTGTTTTAGTTTTACAGAAGAACCGACCTCGCGCAACACGCCGGTCGCTCTGGCAACCGCTCAAGGGGAACGGCCACGTATGTACACAAGCTCGAGGACGCTCGGACGCACACACGACACACACGACACACACGACACACACACGACACACACGACACACACGACACACACGGCACACGGAGGTCACGCGTGTGCAGGCGTGCATCACGGACGCCATGCTGTGGGAGGGAAGTCTTTTTGGATGAGCTCACCACCCGGCCGCCCACAGAGGGGGGGGGGGGGGGGGGGGAGGAGGAGGGGGGGGGCACGAGGTGCGTCGAGGTGCGTCGAGATGCGCGATTTACGACGGCAAACACGCCCATGCACCGTCGACCCGATGGAAGGGCGGCGGCCTCGCTGACTGGCGGGCCAACGCGGAAAAAACGGCCTCCGAAAAGAGATTTTTTTGAAAATTGAAGTTGAGAGGCGAGGCTGGAGTCGGGAGCGGAGGAGACCGTCTTATACTTCACGGGGGGATTCATAACGGCCGCGCTAACTTATCGGAACCCCCAAAGCGGCCGCGAGGGGTTTCTTTCCTCCAGGGGGGGCGTCTTAAAGCGACACTCTGTAACAATTGTACCTTAAAATACCAGCTTGAACAACATGGTGCCGCTACAAAGACTTTTAATATGTAGATGTCTCCTCCTCCTCCATCGGGGTCTGTGGGGAGAAAACTCCACTCTGTCACATGTTGTATCCCGGTCCTTGGACCTGCTTTCTGTCATGATGACCAGCGTCACATAGTCCAGTCCACCTCACAGGGGACTTTTTATTGTCTCCGCTACGCGACGTAGAGACAGAGAGACATGCTGCTGTGGAGACGACCAATAACAGACCTTTAGTTTAAAGAACAAAGACGTCTTTAAGAAAGGGACCTGACATTACTGCTGCTGTCATCTGGAGGAGAGAGAAAGTTACAGGGGGCGGAGGAGATTATTATTGAACTCAAACTCAAAAGAGCCATATGCGTCACCAGAAGAGCCACATATGGCTCAGAGCCAGAGGTCACCACACCTGATCTATCGTAACTGGGTATTTACCACACTGAAGTACACGTTAAACACCTGAAGGGGGCGCTACAAGGGAAACACTACATAATGGAGCTTTAATAGATGAGTTGCGAGAAAAAAAAAAAAAACTCTCTCTCTTGTTACACCCAATAAAAATCCCGGAGATGTTAAGTCAACAACGCGCCGCACGGCCTCTTGGCTTCCACAACGATATTTACAACACTTTTTTTTTTTCTCTTAAAAAAAAAGAAAGAAGCGGAGCAGAATAGGCCCATTCAGGGCGAGAAGAGCAGCGAGACGGAGGAGCGCGGAACATAAACCGGAGCCCGGCATGCCAGTTACTTATGACCTCTGTCAAAGGAGAGGAGAAAAGGGTTCTTAGAATATCTGGGGGTCTTAAACACGGGGGGGGAGGGGGGGGGGGGGGGCTTCATGGGGCGGATATAATCATCTCCAGAGACTCGTAGCTCGCTCTGGATTCGTGGATTCGGAGCAGCGGAGCCGGAGCTGCTCTGGAAGGCTTCTTTGTGTTGGCCACATATTTTCTCCGTCCCTAATTACTTACAAAACACATATTTTGTCACCTTGGCTACAGCTCTCGGTGTCTAACCGTTCATGTCGTTTCAGTTGCACTACGCCGAGGCTTTTAATTAATCTGTTAATTTCCACGACATTTACTCATGTAAGCCTCCTGCGGCCACACTGCAGATTTAATTAGGATGTGTTAATAGCAAGGCAATGAATGTGTGTGTGTGGTAAATAAGTTTGCTTTGATCCTGGGAAAAAAATAAGAGTGAAACACTTTGCCACAGGCAAAAAAATACAATCTACCAAAAGAACAAAACTAAAACAATAGCTGTTTGCTCCATACATTAAAGGAAAACAAATAAAAACTAGAATGGGCACCTTCACATATCACACGATTGGGCATTGAATTATGAACATGTTGGCATTAGTTGCATGTCAATTGGATAAAAATTGACCGCGCTATGATAAAAAGACGGTTTTGACCTTTTTATGACCTTGACCTTTGACCCGATCAATCCCAAAATCAAATCAAATGGTCCCCGGATAATAACCAATCATCCCACCAGATTTCATTCGATTCGGTTTATGTTATGCGAGTAACACTCATACAAATAAATAAATAAATACATAAATAAATAAATAAATACATAAATACATAAATAAATAAATGGCGATAAAAAGCTTTTGCATTTCAATACCAAGGTAACAAACGCCATGACACGCTTTTTGCTCCTACTGAGAAAACCAAAGGTGTTAAACGTCGCAGCGGTGGCTTCTGGGTAAAATATCCCGCCGTGGGTCGGTTCGGCGCCGAGCCGTTCCTCTCCGCGTCCCGTCCTCACCAAACACGCCGGTTCAAAGCCGTGTCGTCTTTTCAAAACCCTTTGTGTTCACGCGCTTTGTTTCCCGGCGAGCCGCTCGACGACGAGCCCGTGTGATGTCAGAGCGCCGCCGCCGGGTCGGGAGAGACGGCGGCGCGGTGGATGAAAAGAGAGCAGAGAGGCGCTCTGATGTTTTCACATCCGGCGTGGCATGTGTGAGAAATTCAGCTGCCCGGTATGTGTGTGTGTGTGTGTGTGTGTGTGTGTGTGTGTGTGTGTGTGTGTGTGTGTGTGTGT
>CM070093.1:2150000-2152500 GCA_036178185.1 Liparis tanakae
TCATCTTCATCAAGCTCATTTTCTCCCCTCCTCCTCTTCCTCCTATAGCTAATAATACGACAGGGCCATGTTTCCTACATGAGCGGAGCGGACGGCACGCGCTGCCGGTGCTAAAACATGTCGGGGGGGAAAGCCTGTTCTCTTATCGCAGGTGATTAGTTGTTTACTTCTACTTTGTAAAAATAATAACGGATTCTCCTTTTCTTCTCATAACGAGAGAGAGACCAGGAACAGTTTGCCGGTGCTAATTTACATGTAAAGTGCTTGCACACCGTCATATATATATATATATATATATAATTTAATTTTTCATTGCTGTATTTACATATATGTTGTCTATATATATATATATATATATATACACAAATAAAATAATATATATATATATATATATATAGTTTTATTTTTATTTTTTATATTTCACTTTGTATACTTTATGCACAGTCAGTCACTTTCTTTCTTATATTTATATTTTATTGTGTTTAGTTTATTGGTGTTACTGCGTCAACAAATTTCCCCTTGGGGATTAATAACGTATATTTCTATTTCTATTCTATTTCTAAATATACAAATCAAAATGTTTTTTTTTTCCCGCTTTTGTCCCCCAGAAGTTCCAAAACTAATAAACAGATTTTTTTTTTAAGGACTCTTCCGTCTGCTCGCTGTGTCCCGCCAACAGATTCTTTTACTTCTGCTTCCTAAGCCGAACAACCGGACCGGCTGCCAACCGCTTGGCACGCTCAGTGTCACATGACCTTCAAACAGGATCCGTGGACCCCCCCAACACACACACACACACACACACACCATCAGCCCCTCCAACTCCATAAAGAGCACATCTCTCTTCCTCCTTTTCACGGCGATGCCTATTGTACATCCTGCTACTGCTGGAAGAGCTCCCTCCTCCTCCTCCTCTTCTTCTTCTTCTTCTTTTCTTCTTCTTTTCTTCTTCTTCTTCTTCTTCTTCTTTCTTCTCCGCCCTGTGCAGTGAAACACCCTCTAATCTCTGTTTAATGTGGTTTGGCCGGATGTAAATACCTCCGCACAATGCCCCTTAATCTGGGCCGGCCTGACAACCTCACACCGGCGCAGAGCAGCCCGCCAGCAGAGGACGGAGAGAAAAGAGAGGGATGGCTCGGCGGAGATCAATGAGGGGGAGGGAGGGAGAGAAGGAGGGAGGGGGGAGGGGGGAGAGGGAGGGTTTCCCCGGCTTGTTGCCTCCATGCTTCGCCGAGCTCAGGCGCACTTCATCAAAAGAGCCCCTAGAATCAAGTTAAAGAGAGACGCCGCCTCTAAACACCCCCCAGCCCCTTCGCTAACGAGCATCGGAAGCTACTGTACATCCAGAGCGTCTTGGCAGCGCCCGATCGGCCTTTCAGACACCCCCCCCCCCCCATCAGAGCGGGGGTCCGGTCCGCGGTTAATTGTCATTCCAAAGACGAAGCGGCCCAGTTTCAGTTCAACAGACGGGTGTATAAGCAGCCGGGCCCCACAGAAGCCAGGATGTCAGTGTGTGTGTGTGTGTGTGTGTGTGTGTGTGTGTGTGTGTGGCCGCGAGACGACTTCATCGCGACGCCGGGGAGACACGCCCACGACAAGGCGGCTGTTTTTGTTTTGTTTGTTGGCGGCGTGGACGACGACCCGCTCTTTGGACTCAACGAGGAGTTCACCGGGGACGTTCTGATCGGTTTATTGATTTCCGGTCGATGTGGAGACGCCCGCTCAGCGCTCCTGGATGAGAGGAGCGATAAGAAAGAGATAAGAGCACAGAAATAGGAGCGCCGTTTGATGAGAGCTAGCGTCAAAACCTAAGAGCAGACGCAGTCGATGGAGAATGGATTAAAAAAAATATATATATTATTAGTTTCTTAAAAGCTTTTAAACCCTAAAGACGAGAACCAGCTGACCAACACGTCTGATTGAAATGTGACACTCTGACCTCCGGTGACCCCGACCCCTGCCCTGAACTCTGGCAAGTGGCAAGTGACACCCCCTCCCCACACACACACACACACTGACTATTGACGCTCCAGCTGGGGGGACCTGTGTGTGGCGGTGGGCGGCATGGTGACGGTGTGAGAGTTGTGTGTTTTTTTGGACTTTGGACACACAGAGAGAGAGAGAGAGAGAGAGAGAGAGAGAGAGAGTCGCAGTGGCGTCTAAAGTGTCAGACGTGCAGTTTTACGCAGAATAAGCGTATTTTAAAGTATCCGATGGAGACCCAGAGACCAGAGATCAGGACGGTACTTTATATGTTCTTTTGGTTTTTCATTTATTTGTAATTTATTTGTAATTTATTTGTTTTTAATTTATTTATTTTTTATTTTTATTTTCAATTTTAATACATACTTTTAAATGTAATATTGGTTTCTTGCTATTCCACTTTTTCTCCTTTGACTCTCTGTGGAGCACTTTGTAAAAAATTGTTTTAAAAGGTTAATAAAGTTATTATTATTATTATTATTATAATTATTAAACAAATAAATTCCTCATAAATAAT
>CM070093.1:2162500-2180000 GCA_036178185.1 Liparis tanakae
ACACACACACACACACACACACACACACACACACAGGCGAAGCACGCGTCGGACTCTCCGCGAGGAACTCCATCGGGTGGAAACCGACAGGCGAAGGGAGGGTTCGTGAACTCTCTTCGAGACGACTGTACATCGTCCCCGTTGCCGGGGGGAAATTTAAAAAAGCTGTAACGCTCAATGAGGCCGACAGAGAGAGAGAGTTGTAAACGCCTCGGACACGTGGACGACCTCGACGGGATTAATATATAGTGGAGCTACGGTGGGAGGGAGGATGGGGGGGGGGGGGCTACAGGCCATGGACAACTTTAATTTGAGTGTGACAGTGTGCAGTTAGACTTCAAAAACAATTAAATTAAATTGAGTTCATTTCGTAAAGCCCAATATCACAAAGGACTAATTTACCTCAGAGGGCTTTAAACACAAGTGTTGAGCATCAGTGGCGTATTTAAATATTTAAATGGTTAAATCATACAGAGAGGCCATGAGGCCGGATACGGTCCCTGCTGCAGCGCATACAGATGTTATTATCGTTAATACAGTTGTTATTACTGTGTTGTGTAACTTAATATTTCATATTTTAAACACAATTTTACAATTTTTGTATTTGTTGTAATACAAATAAAATGTGCATCGGCATTCTGCTGGAAAATAATGATTGAGTAAATAAAACATTTCTTATTATTGGGATGAAGTTATCACATGCATCACAGTCTGCCACGCAGCAGACGGAGCATGCTTTTACTTTGAAGGCTCGTGTTGGTTATATGGAATATAACAGTCAATTAGTGTTGGCGCCGCACACACCAGCGTCTCTTCTCAAGTCGGACGAGTCGGGGCCAATTACCGCCTCCTGCTCCTGATGGATGAACGCGTGGAGGAGGGGGGGGGGGGGAGGTCCCCTCAGGCCGGTCGGTGCCGGTAACGAACAGAGGCAGCCAGAGGCTCGTTTGGCCTCGGATTGAAAACGACGCACATGTCTCGGGTCAATAAATGCAATTAATGTGCAGCCGGCGCCAAACTATTAGCACGCGCGCGCGCGCTCGTTTCTAACCGGCCGGAGCGGCGGTCACACCTCTCATTCCGGGATGACGGTAATCCGGTGATTTTCTCCGGTGATGCTGTGTGTGTGTGTGTGTGTGTGTGTGTGTGTGTGTGTGTGTGTGTGTGTGTGTGTGTGTGGACACGATGGGAGTCAAAGCTGCGGCTGAGGGGCCGGCGTCACCATCTGAATCCCATTGAGAACACGCGTGTGTTTGAAGAGAGAGAGAGAGAGAGAGAGAGAGAGAGAGAGAGAGAGAGAGAGAGAGAGAGAGAGAGAGAGGGGGGTGACTGATCTGCTGCTGAGGGAGGGCAACCGCACAGCTCGTTCATTCAAAGGGAGGAGAGGAGGAGGGGGGAGGAAGGGGGGGGGGGGAGAGGGGGTGATGCTTTCTGGAGGAACTTCAGAGATGCTGAGAGGCGTCGAGGAGCGCGCGGCTCTGTAAACGAGGCCGACGTGTGATTCATGTCGCTGCTGCTGAACCAGAGAAGACGTCACTGTGGCGAAGAGGAGAGGAACGCTCGTCCTGGGGAGGCCATGTCCCGCTTTCTCTGGAGGGGATTTAGAAATCACGCAGTCCGACTGCAAATGGAGAGCGGAGTTTTTTTAGACGCATCTAATCCTCACGCGCCTCTTGGTGACGTGGGGCCCTCGTTATTTTCTAGAAACCAAAGTGTCAATATATATATATATATATATATATATATATATATATATATATATATATATATATATATATATATGTGTTTGTTTTTGTTTTAACAGACAGAATGAGGCGCTCAGTTCATTCCCACTGAAAATAAGGGAATGCGCTCAGTCAACTGCCAGTTTGAGATGGAACAATCTGTCTCTTCCAGCCCCGCAGTGTGCGTAATGGCACAGCTCTGGGCCGCGCGCAGTTCAGCCAACACGAACACGACCAGGACCAGGACCAGGACCAGGAACCTGTGCGCGCGTTCCCACACACCGAGATGGAATGACGCGCAGAAAAGCGTCCTTTCACTCCGCGGACAGCGGCGGAGACGCGCGCGGGTTGCGCACACTGCGGCACCTGTGCCACGGCGCGGCCGCGGGGCTGGTCTTCCTCCTCCTCCTCTTCCTCCACCTCCTCGTTCACGCTTCACAGGCACACGGTGTTTAACACCGCGACTTGACACCGAGAGACTGGACAGCTCAACCTGTCTGATCCACTTCTACAAGGAAGTGGAGATATTCCTCTCGCACTTCTGAGGCTGCAAAGAGCTGTCTTTGTATACTCATAATCATAATAATACTCTTATTAATAATAGTAATAATAATAATACGCTACTTACCAACAATATCCCGTTTTGACAGCAACTCGCAGCCTTCCAGGTGTCACCAATCACTCAGGAGGAATAAAACCGCCATTATTGGACTTTAAACTTCATAAAAACCCGTAAAACTACTTTAGAATCCGTAAGTCCTCGCGCTGCGGGTAGCGGCGTGACGGCAGTTGGGGGGGAAAGTCCGGAATCCCGGCCACGGCGTGACGACGAGAGTCCTCGGCTCGGTCCCCGCGGCGGCTGCGAACCACAACCCGTCCACTTAGATCCCGCGTCCCGCCGCGCGCGGCTGCCCGACGTGTCCAAAGCTCCGGAACGAGTTCATCCTGCGGCGCACGCGGCGCGGGTTCGGGGAGGCGGCGGCGGCACCGGAGGCTCTGCACGCGGCTCCGCGCTCGGCTCCAGTCGGTGTTGCTTCGGCGCCTCGGATCAACCAACTCGGACTGGTGGCTCTCCTCCGCTGGCTGCCTGTGAAGTAGCAGCTGCACCGGGCTGCTGCCGTCAAGACACCACCGGCTGCGGGACGGGAGGACTTCCCGTGTGTGCCTTCAAAATAAAATGCCAGCCGAAGAACTGTGACGCAATGCTTTTCTTGGACGTCAAGGAAGTGCGAAATAATGCGAGCTATTTGAAGTGGACTATGCAGTGAAGAACTCGTGTTTATAAGGTCTTCATCACTTGAAGTCATCATATGTGCTTTAGTCTCCATAATTATCTCAGTTGCATCGACTGCTTCCATATTGTGTTGTGTAACTTGTATGAATATATTACATATTTTAATTTTGCTATTTATTTTTTCTATTAGTACAATTTTTTTTTTTATCTGCACTCTGCTGGGAGATAATGATTGTTAGGGTAAATAAAAAAATTTTTTTTTGATTATTCGGATGAAGCTATCAAGTGAATCACAGTCTGCCACGCAGCTAGACTGAGCATGCTTTTACTTTGAAGGGTCACGTTGGTTTTCATCGTGTGCGAGTGTATGTGTGTGTGCGTGGGTGTGCGCGCGTGTTGCCTCTCCAGTCCGACTGCGGTCCAGGATGATGCCTCTGCTGCAGGGGGGGGGGGGGGGGGGTCAGACTCCGGCGCGCCGCTCCTCCGGGGCCGCTGGAGGCAGCAAGCGACGCCCGTGGCGACTCCTCCACCTCTTTTTTGCTCCGGTTCAGAAAGACTCCACGGGGCGAGGCGTCACGGGAGAACCCGAAGCTGCTGTTTGAGAACCAACCAACTTGACGGAACGCTTTACAGTCAGCGGTGGCCAACGTGAGGGGGAGGTGACCGCAAAGGGACGCGAGGGGACGGTACGTGGTCTTTTAAGGCGATTAAAAGAGATTTACTTTCTTGACTTTCTCTTTGAGTTTAATGCAGCGAATGTCTCCAGATAGTTATTGTGACGCAGATGATTGATTCATGTCTTTTTTATTCTGTCAGAATAAAGTTCTAACAGAAATCAGAGGATCCAGCTCTGTAGAGGGTCCCTGAACACATCAGGGATTACAGATCACTGTCATGCCCCCGATTACCCTTAATTAATCAATCAGCTCAAATAACTAACCTAAAAAATAAAAAATATAAAAATATATATATATATAGATAGATATTTTATGTACCACATATGTTTTTTTAATCATAATGTTCTGAATTAAATTTGTTTCAAATAATAATCCTGTGAAATAATGTGTCTGTTATAGTGTACAATAGCACCACGGAGGACAAGAGGAAACCACTGGACTAAACTCTACTTTTAACACTCCTGAATGATATAAATGAGCTACTAGAGTTTCGAAAAGAGACTCTTTATACAGTTTATGATTTAAAGTCACTCTGCTCTAAATGCTGCATGGCTTCTCTTGCTGGTAGCTCCTACATGTTAAACACCGATAACATGCATGTAAGTTAAGTCTCTTTTCTCCCAGACTTAATTGCCTCTCGGTGATTAGCTGACTGCAAACCAATGTTTGACCAGTCGGCCCTAAAGTGTTTCTGAGTGGACGGTAAACGACGGCTGCCTCGGGGCCGCTTTGAACGAGACGACCACGCGGCGCTTTGAGGAGGCGACTTTACGGCGCCGCAAAGCGGAGCGGAGTGTGCCGTCGGGCCGCTTCACTGTGGTCTCGACAGTCCGCGTCAACGCGCCATAAATAACAGGAAGTGGGAGGAGTTTGTCAGGTAGAAGGACTTTATTGCTTTATTTTACGTCTAATACGTCCGATTGGGTTGTGGAAGGTTGTGACGGCTGAGTGAAACGGACAAAACAATTAGGTGTTAAATAATTAATTAATTAATTAATAAATAATGTTCTCATTTGAATCACTTTCAGAAGCTTAAATATATATATATATATATATATATATATATATATATATATATATATATATATATATATATAATGTATATATACATATATATATATTACAAATATTAAACACATGTTAAAACACCTGAATATATATATATATATATATATATATATATATATAAATATTTATATATTTACCGAATAAAAGACACAACATGATCTGAATCCATTACAAATATTAAACACATGTTAAAACATCTGAATCATCAGCCAATCAGCTTGTAAGCTTAAAAAGTGCTGAATCAAAATGTATCCCACCCCCCCCCCCCCCCCCCCCCACACACACACACACATAAAGGTGATCATGCTTCAGAGCTCATGGGAACATTAAAAAGGGAGAAACAACAACAAGCCGTTCTCATTAAAGTCAGTGAGGAAGAGGAGGGCGGGCCAACGGTGAGAGCCGGGCTGCGCGACCTTTTGGACTACAGTGTGCCGTGAGAAAACGTCAGCGGGAGGGCGGGGGGGAGAGAGAGAGAGAGAGAGAGAGAGAGAGAGAGAGAGAGAGAGAGAGGGGGGGGGGGGGGGAACAAAAGCCAGCCGGTTCAGGAGGAGAGGTCATAGAGATGGTGAGAATGCTCAGTGAGACAGCTCCAGTACTGATGGGCAAACTGACCAGATGACCTCACACACACACACACACACACACACACACACACACACACATACACACACACAGATACACACACACACACACACACACACTCCTTGGCTCTCCACCACTGCTCGTGTTAGTAGGAATAACAAAACTCCTCTTTGCACACCCCCGAAACACCCTAACTTCTCATGAACACACACTCACACACACACACACACACACACCACTTGCATTCCTTACCCCCCCCCCCCCATCCCTTCAGGGAACAGATCAGCAGGAGATGAAAGGTGAAGCCTTTTCATTTAAAGTGGAGTTAAAAATTAAACAACAACAGAGACGCCTCAGAGGTCCGTTGGCTGAGTTTGAGGCGGCGATGATGAAGAGTGGAAGCAGCCGGAATCTTTTCAAAAGCGCTCCAGTTGATGGGATGGGGGGGGGGGGGGGGGGGGTCACTGATAAGGAGCCGGTGGCGTTCTCTCCGGGCCCCGGTGGCCGGCCGACTGCCTCGCGGCGTCTTCGTCCGGAAGAGGAGGAGAGCGGCTTCAGGGCCGATCGTCAACACGAGGGATTCTGGCCGGACGAGGAGGCAGGACACGAGAAGAGAGGGAGCCGACCCCCCGAAGGACGCTTCACAGGCCACTAGACGGCCCAGATGCCACGAAGGTCGCGGGTCGCGTCCGGCACCGCCGCACACGAGAACCGAGGGAGTCGATTCAGGGGATAGGAAAGGAGAGGAGACGCTTCCTTCACTTGTCTTTGAAACACGGAGTAGATTAGATTAGATTAGATTAGATTAGATTCAATATCATTGTCATTACATCTATTATTATTACCGTCGCATTGAAAATGCCGAAGGTAATGTTTTGATCGCCGTGTATTTATTTATTTATTTATTTATGTATTTATTTATTTGTATGCGTGTTACTCGCATAAGTCAAAAAGTATTAAACCGAATCGCATGAAATTTGGTGGGATGAGTCGTTATTATCCGGGGACCAATTGATTTGATTTTGGGATTGATCGGGTCAAAGGTCAAGGTCATGAAAAGGTCAACATCTTTTTACCATAGCACTGGTACAGGTGAAGATGGCAGGAGAGGTTATGAAGTAATAGATGAGGTAGGAGACGTGATGAGGTATAAAAACTATGAATATGGACAACAAGATTAAATAAATGAACAATTTAGTGCGAATGTTCAGTGGCTGGAGTAGTTTATATACCCGAAACCCTGAGAAGTTACAGAGGACCAAGGTCAGGTATATTTTTAAATTCTCTGCAGTAGTTCCAGGTATTTATTGTGTTTCCACTCTGCTTTGGTCAGACTAAACCTTCAAGTCAGAGTGAGATGAGAAAAGCAACAGTTTATGTGCTTCTTGAACACCAAAATAACTCAACGAATAACTCTTTCTTTCCACCGTCCCAACAACCACCTCCTCTGGTTTGAGAGGCTCCACTTATGTTTAGTGTGTTTTCCAGTGTTAGAAATACTTGCATATATAAGCACATGTTGGTAGTAAAAGGATTTTAATGACTCGTTCCTGACTATATTTCTTTTTTGGGGGGGGGGGGGATGTGTGTGGAAGATGTGGAACCCCTGCTTTATGCAACAATGGTCAACACATTTTTTCCCCAAGCAAGTTATTAAATGTTCCAGACGCAGTACGAATATGGAGAGCTGTGTTCAGTTGAAATAAATAAAAAATCTTTGTTTTTTCCAGAGATAAGTGCCAGTATCTGGAACACGTTCCACATCTTTTAGTCGGGCGATGTGTCGCCGCGTTGACCTCCCCGATGACGCTCTCTCTGGCCTCCCGTTCCTTCAGAGGCGAGAGGTCACCCAACGCGTCGCGATGGAATCTGCCGCTCAGGGGAATCTAGTCGAGTGGTTCGTGTGGAGAACGCTTCTGATGAAGAGCGTCGACATCTGCACGCGATGACGAAGGAGCGCGTGAAGAGAACCTCAGGACACGTGCAGGCGATGGGAGACTGTGAGCAGGCACTCCCGTGTAACCGCCCACTCCTCCTCTCTACCTCCATCGAGGTCTGGATGGTGGAATATGCCGACTACCAACTATGCCACTGCCCTGTTGAGACTCCGCCCACTGCTGAGACTCCGCCCACTCTTCTCTACCTCCACCTGCCTGATGGATGGTGGAGGTCTCCATCGTGGAATATGCCGACTACCAACTCTTCATCACTCTGTCATATTCACTGAATGTGTTTTAACTCTAATCTGTCCTTTTGGTCACATGACCTCTATGACACCTGTCCACCTGGAGAGGATCCTCCTCTGTTCTCTCCTCAAGGGTTCTCACCTTTTCCCCCTGAAGGGTTGTGTGGGAGTTGTTCCTGATCCCATGTGAGGTCAAAGGTCAGGGATGTCTATGTGTTCAGATTGTAAAGCACTCTGAGACACATTTGTAATTAGTGAAAATGGGCTCTACAAATGAACTGGATTGAGACTTAACCCAGGATTGCGATGAGCACCGACCCCTCGAACAAACAAAAACATCTGAGACGAGCCGCTTTGATGCCGCTCTGCTCGCGGCTCGGCGGGGGTTCCAGCTCACCGCTGGTGTTTGTTTCTCTCCGTCTCCGCCGGGGTGCGATGGCCTCGGTAATGGAAACCTCTTTGGAGGAGAGCGCGTGGAGACGGGCAGCCCAGCCAGTCAAACACACAGCCGCCATTACACCCCAAAAGAGAGTCATCTTCACCCTCGCTGTGAGAGACGGTTTGACGGCTCGACTCTGAGCACTGGAGAAGATAGTCTGCGGGGGGGGGGGGGGGGGGGGGGGGTCAGAAACAGAATTTCCTCATCCAAAGGGCCGAAACATCACCAAATAATAATGTCTTTATCAGGTTAGCGAGCATTTCTTTGGGATCCAAAGACTTGGAAAAGTAGCTGTGATAAAATATAAATAATACATACTCTAATAATAAATGCATTATCTTCTATTATATAAGGTAAACAAAAGACTGGATTGAAAACACAAAAGCTTTTGAAAAATGTGACTTGAAATAAAAAAAATAAAAAATCTTTTTACCCGAATTGTCCTGCAGCTTTAAATTCAGTTTATTTGGGCGTCAAGTGATGTCAATCAAAAGAACAAAGATGTTATTGGCTTAAACAAATTAAATGTTACTTTTCTCCTGGGTCTACTGTGTTCTGTGTCTCCTCTGTCTTGATTGGTTAATTCCCTTCACCTGCCTCCAGCAACTCCTCTGTCTCCCTGATTGGTTAATTCCCTTCAGCTGCCCTCAGCCACTCCTCTGTCTCTCTGATTGGTTAATTCCCTTCACCTGCCCTCAGCCACTCCTCTGTCTCCCTGATAGGTTAATTCACTTCACCTGCCCCTAGCAACTCCTCTGTCTCCCTGATTGGTTAATTCCCTTCACCTGCCCTCAGCCAATCCTCTGTCTCTATGATTGGTTAATTCCCTTCACCTACCCTCAGACACTTCTGTCTCCTTGATTGGTTCATTCCCTTCACCTGCCCTCAGCCATGACAACATGTGTGTGCAGGGACATTATCTTAGTTATTAACCTTCTTGTTCCAGCTCATTTCTCCTCATATAACATTATTGTTCAGCAGTTAATTCACGCGTCAGGATTCTGCTCATTCTGGGCTCGTAGGTGTATTTCATTTCCGATGTGAGTCGGTAAGTTCACTCAAAAGACGTGTGCTTTGTCTCTCCGTGGCGCTTCGCTTCGCTGCTTTTAATATCGTTGAACATGAGATACTACTGTGTGAATAATAAACATTAGAATCCATTCTTGGTTAAAGGCTCAGGTTAATCTGACAACATTTCTCTTTTTGGAGCACCAAATGAAATAACTTCTCTGACTCACAGACTTTCCCCCGTCTGTCAGGTCTCTCTTCTGTCGCTCCCCTGTGTGAATACAGCATTCATATCGGAACTGATATTCAAATAGATATTTTTCAATTCAATTCAATTCAGTTTTTTGTATAGCCCAGTTTCACAAATTACAAATTTGTCTCGGAGTGCTTTACAGTCTGTACACAGAGACATCCCTGACCTTTGACCTCACAAATAAATAGAAAAACTCCCAAATAACCCTTCAGGGGGAAAAAAGGGAAGAAACCGAGGAGGATCCTCTCCAGGATGGACAGATGCAATAGATGTAATGTGTACAGAAGGACAGATTTAGAGTTAAAATACATTCAATACATTTGATAGACTTTATCAATAGTTCATATTAGTCATATTCCACGTTGGAGAGTTTGGAGACCTCCACCATCCATCAGGAGATGATATTTGGGAGCGAAGGATCCCCTTTTCAACCGCCACGTGTCTGAAGTGGACCGGGGATGTCCTCCGTCTTAAAGATCTTACTCTGCAGCGTCCGAGTCGGATCCTCCAAAGCAAAGAGACGTGGCCCCTCACAGTAAATTAAAAGAGGTTCGTTGCCGCTCTTCAAAGCCGGAGTTTGGCACCAGAGCAGCGGCGTCTCGTCCACAGAGGCTTCTTGTTCAGCCGGCCGGGGCCTTGGCACACTCCGTCCCTCTCCGTCTCCCGCTCCGTCCCAACCTCCTTTCTGCTCTGATTATGAGCCGAGGTGTAAAAGTGAGAGTCAATAGAGCAAAACAAAACAAGCCCTCAGCTGTGTTTGCATTCGCGCCCCGTCTCCAAAATAACAACAGCTTCAGAGAGGGGGAAAGCGTCTCTCTGCTCGCGACCCGCCTCTCCTCGCCGGAGTAAAGCTGCTGTTTACAGGGGATAAACAACAGAAGCACTACGCCACACACACACATTTATATTTAAACTCCGCTCGCAGACTAAACTCAAACAAGGGGCGGCGACTCCTCGCGAGGCCGGAGAGAGAGAGATGAACGCCGGGCGTGGAGACGGAGCGCCAGTTTCCTTCTGTTTGCACTGCGGAGGGGAAAGAAAAGGAGAAACGGGAGGAGGAGAAAAAGAAGAGAGAAGCCGGATCGGATAAAAAGATAGATAGATAGATAGATAGATGGATACTTTATTAATCCCGTAGGAAAGTTAGGTCAACCAGTAGCTTATACACTTACACTACCTTTCAAAAGTTTGGGGAAATGTCCTTATTTTTCAAAGAAAAATGAAGATACCATTAAATTATTAAGAAATGCACTCTATACATTATTAACGTGGTAAATGACTATTCTAGGTTGAAACATTTGTTTAAAAACAATTAAATATCTACACGGTTGTATAGAGGCCCATCTCCAGTGTTCTAATGGAACATTGTGTTGTCGCCTTAGAAGACGAGCGGAGGGGTAGAATGTTAGAAAACCCTTTTGTTATGTTAGCACAGCTGAAAACAGTTATGCTGGTGAGAGAAGCTTTTCAACTGGCCTTCCTTTTGAGCTTGAAGTCTGAAGAACACAATTCATATTTAAAATAAAAATCATTATTTCTAACCTTGTCAATGTATTTACTATATTTTCTATTTATTTGGCAATTCAATGGATAAATAAAAGTGAGTTTTCATGGAAAACACAAAATTGTCTTGTTGGGTGACCCCAAACTTTTGAACGGTAGTGTAACTTAACTCACAAACATACATACACAAATCCCAGTAGAAACACAGTAGACAAACAGTAGAAAAACAACACACATAGGGAGAACATGTTCACGGGGAGTAGGGTGTATACAGATTTTATACAGATATTATACAGATATGGGACTACAGATGAAAAATAGCCTCTTGGCTAACTCTGGCAAATTTAAAGAAAAGTTTTTTATCAATGTGCACTTATTAAATAAACCATATAAAAAAGTGATTCTACTGTGATTTGTGTATGTTTGTGAGTTAAGTTACACTACCGTTCAAAAATGATGTTCTTCAGACTTCAAGCTCAAAAGGAAGGCCAGTGTGGCAACGTTTTGGGGTGGATTTTTCTCCTCCAGCTTTTCCTCTTTGAATTCCCGCGAGGCGTAAACACTTCAGCCCGATCAAACAAAGCGGCTGCGAACGCTCGGCGGGACGCGGCGGGGTCGAGACCATCTCAGACGGCGGGAACGGAGAAGAAGAAGAAGAAGAAGAAGAAGAAGAAGAAGAAGAAGAAGAAGAAGAAGAAGAAGAAGAAGAAGAAGAAGAAGAAGAAGAAGAAGAAGAAGAAGAAGAAGAAAAACTCTCTTAAACTTTATTGAATCAAGGTGGAGATGGCGGTGGTGGGGGTCCGAGCCCAGAGTGGAGCAACCCGTCGCCTCCTTCTGCTTGTCAGCTGCATATAGACCCTCATGATATAGATTTTTAATTCCTAGATTCCTTCCCTTCCTTTCTCTACTTGCTCTTTTTTTTCTTCATGATATATCTTTCTTTGCTTTTCTTTCTTCCCTAGTTTCCTTCTTTACTCCATCCTCCCTTCCTTACATCCCATTTTCTTTCTTCCCTTCCTGCTCTGCATCCCTTTCTTTCATCGTCTTTCTTCTATTCTTTCCTACAGTTCGTTTCCTTCCTTCTATTCATTCTTACTTACGTCCTCTTGTTTTATTGCCGTTCTCTTCCTCCCTCTTCATGTCCATCCTTTCTTATTTCCTACTCATCTGAACGCCTTACATCCAGAGATATTTGGTCTTTTTTCATCTCATATGTATCTGTACTCCTTCAGACATGTTGGATAGATATAGATAGATAGATAGATAGATAGATAGATAGATAGATAGATAGATAGATAGATAGATAGATAGATAGATGGATAGATACTTTATTAATCCCCAAGGGGAAATTTGTCGTCACAGTAGCAACACCAATAAACTAAACACACAAGAATAAAATATAAAATATAAAAAACAAGGATGAAAGATATAAATATATACAAGTAAAATATAAAATACAAAATTAAGTATATATGTATATAAAATAAAACATATATATACACACACACAAACAAACAAATATAATATAATGACTGTGCAAAGTATACAAAGTAAAATATAAAATTATATATATATATATTTATATACATACACACACACAAACAAATATAATACAATGACTGTGCAAAATATACAAAGTTAAATATGAAATATAAAATATAAAAAATATAAAATATAAAATATATATATATATATATATATATATATATATATATATATATATATATATATATACATATATACACACAAACAAATATAATACAATGACTGTGAAAAGAATACAAAGTAAAATATAAATGTATATATATATATATATATATATATATATATATATACACACAACATATATATATATATATATATATATATATATATATATATATATATATATACACACAACATGTATGCATAAACAAATATAATACTATTGACTGCAGTGTAAAATTAAATTAAATGAGATGTTGCTCTGGAGTAATAACGTGTATTAATGAGACTTCAGCTTCACTCTGTTGAGGCGCCCAGCGGTCAGCAGACTGCACCTCACTACACAAACAGATACACAGCGGTGAGCCGGCTCTTCTGTTGGCCTTACACAAACTCAGCTGCGCCTCCTCCTCCTCCTCCTCCTCCTCCTCCTCCTCCTTCTCCTCCTCTCGGAGCCACGGCCTCGCGTCGTCACAGCGGCTCGGTTTCATCCCGCCGCTGCCCTGGTCACACGACTCCGGGGCTTCTGGGTAGAGCCACGCAACGGAGGAAGGTGAGAGACGTTAGAGGCGGGGTTCATACACATGTTGACCAGCGGGTTTCCAGGACTTTTACAGGAGTTTTACAGGCCTTTTCCAGGAATTTTTCCCAGGAATTTTCCAGGACTATAAACCAAATGTCCATGATCAAACTGAAATCTCAGTATAAACATGAACATTTTTGAAAATTGTGCGTATGGAGAGCGTACGCCAGCGCTTATATCTTGAGCGTCTTTCTTTAAAAAACATATTAATTATTTCAAACTGGGTGTAAATGAACATGAGATTATAACACATTTCCATGACTTTTCCAAAACTTTTATGATTTAAATCAAATGTCTATGACCAAAGTAAAATCTCGGTATAAACATGCACAATTAGAACATATTGCGTATTGAGAGCGTACGCTGGCTTATATTTTGAGCGTCTTTCTTTAAAAAACATATTAATTATTTCAAATTCAGCTTAAATGAACATGTGATTATAACACATTTCCATAACTTTTCCCAAAATTCTATCATTTAAGTTTTTTCCATGACTTTTCCAGGCCTGTAAATGACCATTTTAAATGTCCATGACTTTTCCAGGTTTTCCATGACCGTAGAACCCCGTAGAGGGAAAGATGAATTTCACCGTAGAAGCATCATGTAGTAAAAAAACAAACTGATTGTGGAAACACACCAGCAGCTCGGCGAAGCCATTTCTGGTCCATTGTGCTGTTTTTATGTAACTGAGCTGGGGAGAAAGCAACCGTAACAATCTGGATTGTCGCCAGTCAGAGAGTCAAGGTTTCCTTTGCTGCGATTTGGTGCCAACGTTTAGAAATAATACATAATAGAAGGAGGAAAACGCTCCAGTCTTCAAAGAAGTGCCAGCTGCTATTGTGTAACAGGCGGGAAGCACCTCAATCTATTGGAAATACTACAATTATAAAGGAGAAAGAAAGATGTAACTACTGTGTGATTTTATAATTCAGTAGTAAATGAACCAGAGTAAGGTCACATTTACACGTAGCCGGTATTTACAGAAACGAATATTTCTGCCCCTCCGTTTTCTAAAATAACGTTGTGCACACAAGGTTGTTTTTATCAAAGTTTCTGTGTATTTGAACCCGCATAAAGACGCCGTCCGCATACGTCCCATAGGACGCTCACGTGACCTGAAGCATCTTTAGTCGCACACTGTGACGTTTGACCACCTGAAACTCGTTTGACCTCGTTCACACGCAAACACACAAACAGAGTTTTCACAAATCTCCACTTTGGCCGGAGTTTTTAGAAATGATCGTTTTCCGTGATAAAACCTCCTTTTTTGTGTAAATGAAAGGCCAAAACGCATGAATATAAATGTGTTTTCCCATCGTGTAAACGGGGTCTAGACCTGATGTTTGAACTGCAGATCGATTCCACTGATTTCCCCCTTTCCACATTTTCATAGAAATAATTTGTGGCAGCTGTGGTATTTCCAATTTGGTTGACTGATTGCCAATCAGCCAGCAGCTGAGGCGGCACCCATAATTCTATTCTTCTTCTTCTAAAAGTGCAGCAGAGAGTGAGTTTGGAAGAAGAGTGAGCGGAGCGATAAAATAAAGATGTTATTGAACAGGACCTCGTCGGTGTCGGAGTATCCTTGGTGCTTTGGGGGGGGGGGGGAAACCCACAGGTTACAGCAGGAATCCTGTTACATCGTTCTTCCAAAAACAGAATAACAACAATAATGTGGACATTCTTTAACCGATAAGACAAAACCGATAAAACATTATTGGTAAAATGAAGTACTTTTTGCCATCAAACTCGGAGCGTTGAGGGGAACTCTGTACGTCAGGAGGGGGGGGGGGGGAGGCACGAACCTCTATAATCATATTTAATCTTTATTTAGCAGCGGCCGGCGAGGCGCCGTGAGACCGCTCATAGATGTTGAAACACCACTGCATTAAGTTTGTGAGATATTCATAATTCCCTACACGTGTTCAGTTTATGCTAATTCAAACGTGGAGGCGATCGGGTTTCTTCGCTTCCGGCTCGTGTGTTAAATCAGGCAATTACTATTATTATTTAAACAGCCGTCTCTTTTCTTCACGGTTCTTTAGACCTCGGATGGATACGGGGCGACGGACCGGATGAAAAGTAGTGCCTGGGAATAAACGTTGGTGGAAACCCAAATCAAGGTGAGCAGAGTGAGTCAGAAGTCTGTTTCATGCTAAGACTTGCTCTCTATCGGTCACGAGTCGACTGCTCCAACCAGATCCACTGGGATGTGAAACCACCTCATAAATGTAATGTGTTAAGATATGACGGAATTGTTTTCTAGCTTCATAACTACGCTTAAAGGGGACATATTATGAACATTCCACTTTTTTAGTGCTTCTATAGTTAATGTGTGTATCTGGCATGTCTCCAAACACAAACACTATGGAAAAAAACAACTCAGCGTCTTGTTGTGGTTCCTCTATGTCACAAACGATATGCTGGAGAGGTCGATTGGGATCACCACCAACGTCTAGGTAGATGTTGGCATTGGACCCCCCCCCCCCCCCCCCCCCCCACCACCACTCGACCCCCCAGTTTAGAGACGGTCCGGTGACCTGGCGCCATAAGTCAGGTGACCAGTCGTCCTCTTCCCCCGGACATGTCCTGTTTCTGAGACCTAAACAAAGCGTCTGGCAGGGATTCCAAAAACGTCTGGATTTTGCTCCGTGGGATATTTGTGTTTCTCTGGGTTTTCACAAACTAGTATTTACCCCTTACACGTTTTGAAATGGTATCTCCCGTACGGTCCACCTTCTTGGCGAGCTCTGACGGTATAGAGAACAGTCATTGGTCGACCCGTCTCAGGGTTGCCAGATACACGATAATTATCCTCCAAATAATACAACCATGTTGAGCCTTTGGTACGATACTTCACCATCTCCAACCTGGCAACCCGGAGCACCTCGCCCACTCAGAGCAGGTCAGTCTGTGGGGAGGTGTTTCTGACAGGTACAAAGGCTGTTTAATGACTCTTGTGGTATTTTGACCAAAATATGTTACAAACATTACATTAAGACCCCAAGGAACCACATCAACATCCGAACAGACGGAAGCTATAACAAGTACAAAGTACCATTCAGGTTTGTTTCCTTCATCTTCCGGATGAAGAGTCAGGGGTTAGAGACTCGGTCCGACTGCAGCATCCGACCCGTTTGCTCCGATCCTTCACCGACACCCGGCTGACGAGCGTGATTCCATCTCAGGATTTCCTTCTGTGCGTCAGAGAAGAAGAAGCGCTCCGACGGAGGCCGGCTGACGGACACATGAAAGATGTTTTCTGCCCGCTTCGCATCAAAACCTATTTTTAGCCGGCTATATTTTTCATCACCGCTCCCCCAGCTTCTCATCGACATCAAAAAGCCAACGCTCCGACCGAGGGAGACGGAGAGAGACGAGAGAGAGAGGAGAGAGAGAGGAGAGAGAGAGAGAGAGAGAGGAGAGAGAGGAGAGAGGGAGGAGAGAGAGGAGAGAGGGAGGAGAGAGGAGAGAGAGGAGAGAGGAGAGAGAGGAGAGAGACGGAGAGAGACGGAGAGAGGAGAGAGAGGAGAGAGAGAGGAGAGAGAGAGAGGAGGAGAGAGAGAGAGAGGAGGAGAGAGAGAGAGAGGAGAGAGACGGAGAGAGGAGAGAGAGGAGAGAGATGGAGAGAGAGGAGAGAGAGAGAGAGAGGAGAGAGAGAGATAGGGAGAGAGAGAGAGAGAAAGAGGGAGGGAGAGATAGGGAGAGACGGAGAGAGACGGAGAGAGGGAGGAGAGAGACGGAGAGAGACGGAGAGAGATGAGAGAGAGGAGAGAGAGAGAGAGGAGAGAGAGAGAGGATAGAGAGATGAGAGAGAGAGAGCAGAGAGAGGAGAGAGAGGAGAGAGAGGAGAGCGAGGAGAGAGACGGTGTGTGTGTGTTTGTGCAAGTCAGTGGAAACGTGTCGACACAGCTGCTCTAACATAGAGCAGAGGTGATCGAACGGCCGGGCGGGGGATGGGTGCGCCTTGAGTGTGTGTGTGTGTGTGTGTGTGTGTGTGTGTGTGTGTGTGTGTGTGTGTGTATCTGTGTGTTCGTGTGTTTGTGTGTCTGTGTGTGTCTGTGTGTGTATGTATGTCGGTGTGTGTGTGTGTATGTGTGTGTGTGTCTGCGTGTGTGTGTGTGTGTGTGTGTGTGTTTGTGTCTGCGTGTGTGTCTGTGTGTGCGTGTGTGCATGTGTGTCTGTGTGTGTTTGTCTGCGTGTGTGTGTGCGTGTGTGTCTGTGTGTCTGTGTCTGTGTGTGTGTGTGTGTGTGTGTGTCCGTGTGTCTGTGTGTGACTGTGTGTTTGTGTGTGTGTGTATCTGTGTGTTTGTGTGTTTGTGTGTCTGTGTGTCTGTGTGTGTGTGTGTGCATGTGTGTCTGTGTGTGTTTGTCTGCGTGTGCGTGTGTGTGTGCGTGTGTGTCTGCGTGTATGTATCTGTGTGTGTGTGTGTGTGTGTATCTGTGTGTTTGTGTGTTTGTGTGTCTGTGTGTCTGTGTGTGTGTCTGTGTGTGTATGTATGTCTGTGTGTGTGTGGGAGGCCTCCGCCCGCCCGTC
>CM070093.1:2185000-2192500 GCA_036178185.1 Liparis tanakae
CCTCCGATGGGTTTTGATCCAAAATGACCCCGGAGCTTCTGACGGCACATTTTGACCTAGAAAAGAAAAGAAGAAAGAAGCGTTGCCAAGTCCGTTGCTCATTCTCCCCGTGAGCTTCATATCTCTCTGGATGCATTTACCATAAATGACAGTAGTCGGTACAAACGGGTGCACTTTAATTTGAGCATCTCTGATTGGACCACAGAGATTTGAGTGATGGCTGAATTGACGGCAGTATACCGAGGAGGACCCGACCCTGGACGGTGGAGCGCTGTGAAAACTTGATGAATATTACATTTATATTTTAATCACGCCCTCCCCAGGATACATAATTCATAGCGCTTTAGAATATTTTTTTAGATCTTTGAATCCTTCATAATTGCAGTATATATATATATACACAGTGGGTACGTAAAGTATTCAGACCCCTTAGAATGTGTCACTTTGTTTCATTGCAGCCGTTTGCTAAAATCCAAAAAGTCAATTTTATTTCTCATGAATGTTTACTCAGCACTCCATCTGGACAGAAAAAAACTGTACAATTCTTTGCAAAATGTATTAAAAAAGAAAAACTGAAATATCACATGGTCATAAGTACTATATTACAGTATAATGGCTGCAATGAAACAAAGAGTGAACATTTTAAAGAGGTCTGAATACTTTCCGTACCCACTATATATATATATATATATATATATATATATATGTAATATATATATATATATATATTGCAGCTTTATATATATATATATATATATATATATATATATATATATATATATATATATATAAAGCTGCAATATATATATATATATATATATATATATATATATATTTATATTTATATATATATATATATAAAGCTGCAATATATATATATATATATATATATATATATATATTTACATATATACATACATCAAAATATAAATATATAGCAGCTTTCTTCTTCCGCCCTGTTGTTGGTACACTAATGCCATTTATTTATGTATTTATTCGACCAATAACACCCTCTGCAGTTGTCAGAACTGTGTATAGCGGAACAACAATAACGATATGATCAGATGATATCAGAGATGAGATCCCACTGACTGCACGGTCCAAAGCAACTTTAAAACATGGAGTGTTACAAGTAAAAACAAACAAACAACTTCTCAAAGCGTTATCTCGGTGATTAAACGACACATTTACCTCTCAAACATGTGCGGATCATTTTGGAATAGATGGCACATTCCTACAAGTCGTGGAGCCGGCAGCTGTGAGAAGTTACCGCCTCTAATCAGTTAAGCGCCGAGGTCAGCGGTGTCAATATTTTCCCATATCTGCCGAGCATTGTCTCCTTTATTTACCTTTCCTCCCCCCTTTGGGATAGCATTCCAGCTCCGTCTTAAGATGGCCCCAGATCACTTAAGCCGCTGACCATATGTCATAACTCTGCACGGGATTAGGCACATTCTCCACTTTATGGGCTAACTTCTGGGAAAGTGTGCACGGCTCTGGACGAGCAGTAGTACTCTGATAAAATCCGTCTCGGATCAGAACCGTCTGAAGCTTTCGGCAAACCCGTCTTCAGAAGATGGAGCGAGAATGAATAAAACGACTCCAAACTGGGTTCAATATACACTGTAAGAAAAAAAACCGTAAAAAAACGGTCAAATGAAAAAAAAACGTAAATTGAAGGTAAAATACCTTACTTCAAAAAAAGGACGAAAACCATCAATTTACAGTAATTTTCATTAAAGATGTTGCAGTGAAATACTGTTATTTAACAGAGTTTTGTATAAAAAAAAAAAAGTAAAACTACTGTAAATATTTAGTTATTTACCGTAAAATTAGAATTTTTTCTTACAGTGTAGCGACAATAAAGCTTTTAGTAGAACCTCCTGGCACACGACGCATGAAGAACTATGTGAAGACACGTCTAAGTGCCACGTGAATACATGCATGTGTAATGTGCCGATGTCTTATTCATGAAACCACCACACGCATTTCCTCTGCAGGTGGCGCGGTGTTTTATTCCCGTTTGGTTGGGTTTCCGTCGGCGTTGCTAAGCGCTCATCTCTGTGTTGTTGTTGTTTATTTACATGGCAGTCAGGCGGTAACGGGAGGCGCTGTCAGGTCGCACTCTTCCTCTTTAAGTTTTCCTCTGGAACGTGAAACGCGAGGAGCCGGAGACTTTGTGTGTAATACATGAACACGTGGTGTCTGCTGATGTCACTCCATCGCTCCGTCTTACTGAATATCACAACACGACGAAGACTAAACTAAATCCAGCTTCTGTGCAAAAGAAAGTGATCAATTATTCAAAGACGTTACGGAGAGGAAACAAAGTCACAGGCACGATAAAGTTGAATTATTGTATTGGAAAAAGAACAATAAAGCCTGTTTCTCTCTCTCGCTCTCTCTCTGTCCCTTCCTCTCTCTCTCTGTCCCTTCCTCTCTCTCTCTGTCCCTTCCTCTCTCTCTCTGTCCCTTCCTCTCTCTCTCTCTGTCCCTTTCTCTCTCTCTCTTTCTCTCTCTCTCTGTCCCTTCCTCTCTCTCTCTCTCTGTCTTTTTTCTATCTCTCTCTGTGTCTCTTTCTCTTTCTCTCTCTCTATGTCTGTCTGTCTGTCTCTCTCTGTCCTTTTTCTATCTCTCTCTCTCTGTCTATTTATCTCTCTCTCTCTCTCTGTCTCTCTCTCTCTGTCTCTCTGTCTCTCTCTCTGTCTGTCTGTCTCTCTCTCTCTCTGTCTGTCTGTCTGTCTCTCTCTCTGTCTTTTTTCTCTCTCTCTCTCTTTCTCTCTCTCTCTCTCTCTGTCTCTCTGTCTCTCTCTCTGTCTGTCTGTCTGTCTGTCTCTCTCTCTCTGTCTCTCTGTCTCTCTACTGTCTGTCTGTCTCTCTCTGTCTGTCTGTCTGTCTGTCTGTCTGTCTGTCTCTCTCTGTCTTTTTTCTCTCTCTCTCTCTTTCTCTCTCTCTCTCTCTCTCTCTCTCTCTCAGTTCGCGCTGTGAGTGAGTGAGGCAGGTTGTGTGTGTGCGTGAGAGCGGCTGAAGGAGCGTGTATGTGTCTCTGTCTGTTTGTTTCTTTATAGGTACATGTATTTATTTAATGTGGTTTATTAGTTCACTTTAGTTTAGTTTATTTTGTTTGGTGTTTAGTGGGTTTCTTTTCTCTGGGTGTCTTCCCCCTGCCGGTGTCTCTCCGGGGTGCGCGGCGTCATGATCGACGCAGTGCTGCCACCTACACGAGGAGTCACGGCATGAAGATGGCGTGACACCCGTGTAGCGTGGAGGAGTTGGCCCGGCAGCCGGGAAGAAGGGCGGGTTCGGCACCGTGAAGACGCGGCCAAGATGAACGGCTCGGTCGTGATCTTCCTGGACCAGGTGTCCAAGGTGAACCAGGTGGTAGAGGAGGGTCTCTCGGTGGGAGATTTGTTTGTGCAGTTGTTCCCGCTGGAGCAGCCGTCGGTCCGCGTCCTCGTGTCAAACGTCCCTCCGTTCATCACCGATGAGTACCTGAGCAGAGAGCTCTCCCGGCACGGCAAGCTGGTCTCCCCGATCAGGGAGATGGCTTCGGCTTCAAGGAGAGCTTGATGAAGCATCCTGAGTTACCGCAGGACGGTTTATATGATACTCAGACCGGAGCCAGGAGCTCAACCTGCGCTTCCGGGTCCGGTAGATGATTGGGATTACGACATCTTTGCATCTTCATCGGCGATGAAGTGCTTCAAGTTCGGGGAGGAGGGGCACACCGCGAGGGTCTGCTCGAAGCGAGCGAGCCGACGGCGGCTGGTGCGGACGGCCGGGTCCGTCAGGCGCTCAGCGCCTTGGCGCCAGGGGAGCCGCGCGGCGGCAGCTGCTGCTGGCGCGGAATCGCGACGCCGCGTCGCTCAGAGGTGGCGTGGCCAGAGCGGCGTGGCGGAGCGGGACGGCGCAGCCGCTGCTGCTGATCCGATCCCAACGGATAGCGCCAGCGGCATCACTGCTGCTGTACCCGACCCACAGGTGGTGAGTGTGGATGAGAGTGTGAATGAGGTGAGTGTTGGTGATGGTGGTGGTGGTGAAGCTTGGCAGGGCAGCGAGAGGCAGGCGGTGGGTGGGGTGGGAAGTGATGAGGGTAAGAAAAAAAAAGAAAAAACAGACCAAAAAAAAGTTGTGGGGAGTGAAGCTGCCAAAAGCAGTGTGGTGGGGGAGGTGAAAGGTGGGGAGGATGGAGGAAAAGAGGACAAGAAAGAAAAAGAGAAAAAAAAGGGGACACAGATTAAAAAAACAAAAAAACTAGTGTTGATGGTGCTATGGGGGCTACGGGGGTGATGGTGGTACGGGTTAGAAGTGGAGGTCGAGAGTGGGGTGGAAATTGATGAGGAGGGAGAAAAGAAAATAAAAGGACAAAGAAAAGAGTGGTGTAAAGCCCATGGAGGTAGTAGGGCAGGTGGATGGAGTCATAGGGGCGGAGGAAGACGGTACAGGTGAGGGGGCTGAGCAGGTGGAGATGGATGAGGAGGAAGGGGGTGCAGAAAGAAAAAAAAAAAAAAAAAGCGGTGAGAGTGACGGCGCGAGGCCAAAGCCAGCAGGGTGGAGGAGAGGAGTGAGGGGCAAGGCAGGTGGGGAGAACGGGGTGAGGAGGGTCAGTGGACGGCGACCTCCTCTGGTTTTAAACAGTCAAGAAAAAAAAAAAGTTTTATATACAGCTGACGAGATCAGCCTGTTTTTATATAAAACAAAAATAAAAGAGATGTAGAGGTCAGGGAGTTCTTCCCTGACCTCGTGGCCTTTGACTACTCCTGCCGCTATCACATGGCAAAAAAACATTTAGATATGCAGGAGATTTTTAGAATTAAAAAGATTTTATTAAAAGTCAAGCTTTGCATCCAGCAGGAGGGGGTGGAGAGCTCCAATGTGTCTTTTAATTGATTTGTTGTTTTTAAGTTTTATTTGTTTTTTAAACTCTTTTCTTTTAATGAGCACATTCAGAGTCGGAGTTTTAAACGTAAATGGAGCGAGGGATTGTAAGAAGAGAACATCTATTTATGAATTTAACAAGATGAAAGCCAATGATGTTCTCTTCTTACAAGAGACGCACAGCGACAGCACCAACGAGGCGGACTGGAGGAGGGAGGGGGGAAGTCCTCCTGAGCCACAACACCAACCTCAGCGGAGGAGTGGGCTTCCTCTTCTCCAGGGCCTTCAGTCCCAAGTCACTGGAGGTCAAACACATCGTCGAGGGGAGGCTGTTCCTAGTGAAAGCACGGTTCGACCTTTTTACTGTTGTTTTCATGAATGTTTATGCTCCAACAACCGGAACAGAGAGGAAGCTATTTTTATCTAAAATTAATGATGTTTTAAATGACTGTGCCTCGGAGGATTTTTTATTCTTGGGGGGGGATTTTAACCACACAGAGCCACATCCAGCTTCACAGCAGGTTCTGAGGAGGCTGGTCCATTCTCATGGCCTGGTGGACGTGTGGAGAAGGATGCATCCGGACTGCCGACAGTACACATGGTCCCACCTTAGGGAGGGAAGAATCTCCTCAGCCAGGTTAGACTGTATGTATGTTTTTAAGCACCATTTTAGTATTTTTAAAATGTGCAGCATTGTTCCGGCTGGTTTTACTGATCATTCTTTGGTTTTATGTCATGTTTTTATTAGGAACTTTTTACCCAGGAGCGCGTATTGGCATTTTAATTCAGTTTTAACTTTCGATAGGAATTTTAGGGAGGTGCTTTTTTATTTTTGGAGTGTTTTTAGGCTGAGGAAGAGTGATTTTAACAATCTTAGGCAGTGGTGGGACCATGGTAAGACTGAAATTAGACTTCTTTGTCAGCAGCACACTTTCAACGTCACTAGAGACGTCACCAGATCTATGAAGGACCTGGAGACTGAAATAGTGGACCTAGAAAGTTTGAGTGAGTCCACAGGAGATCGAGGACATGTTGAAGTCCTCAAAAGGAAAAAGGCGTCTCTCGCCGACCTGTTCGAGGTGAGAGTACAAGGCACTGGTCAGGTCCCGGTTCCAGACCATCGCAGAGATGGACACTCCCTCTAGCTTCTTCTTCGGCCTGGAGAAGAGGAGTGGGCAGGGGCGAGTGATCCACTCACTGCTGACCGACGCAGGGCAGCCGGTGGTGGAGCCAAGCCAGATCTGTAAGCGGCGGTGGGTTTTACTCCTCCTGTATACCAGTGAGTATAGGGAGGAGGAAGTGTCGACGGAGGGGCTCTGTGGGGAGCTGCCTCAGGTCTCCGAGGAGACCAATGAGGAGCTCGACAGACCCATAACCCCCAAGAGCTGAAAGCTGCCCTGCAGGAATGCAGGGAGGCCGTGCCCGGATCGACGGCCTCCCGCTGAGTTTATAAGGCCTACTGGGATGTCCTCGGTGGGGACATCCTGCAGGTCTTTAATGAGAGTCTGGCCGCTGGTTCCTTGCCGCTGTCCTGCCCCTGAGCTGTACTGGCATTACTGCCTAAGAAAGGTAACACGCAGGACAACGGTGACTGATGGCCTGTGGCTTTTCTGTGTGTGGATTACAAGCTTCTGTCCAAGGTCCTCGCCTCCAGGCTGAGGGGAGCTATGGAGCAGGTCCTCCACGGGACCAGACCTACTGCGTCCCGGCAGGTCCATGGTGGACAACGTCCACCTCATTCGGACGTTTTGGAGGTCTCCAGCTCATTGGGTATTGACACTGGTCTGATTTCTCTAGACCAGGAAAAGGCTTTTGACCGCGTTGAGCACGGCTTCCTCTGGAAAGTTCTGGGGAAGTTTGGGTTCAGCGCTGGTTTCATAGCCAAGATCAAGGTGATGTACAGTGATGTTGAGAGTGTGCTGAAGATAAACGGCAGGCTGTGTGCTCCTTTTAGAGTGGGTAGAGGGGTTCGGCAGGGCTGTGCTCTGTCCGGGATGCTCTACGCCTCTCCCTCGAGCCCCTCCTCATCAAGATACGCTCTAGCCTTCATGGTCTGGTTTTACCTGGTTTTAATAGGAAGATGATTTTATCGGCGTATGCCCACGACATTGTCGTTTTTATTAGTAGCCAGAAAGATGTAGACCTTTTAAACCACATTGTACAGGATTTTAGCACGGCATCGCAGCGAGGTGAACTGGAGAAAAGCGAAGCCCTCGCTGTGGGGAGTGGCGTGGCGGCCTCGGTTCTTCCCCAGAACCTGGTGTGGCAGAAGGACGGTTTTAAATATTTAGGAATATATCTCGGAAAAAAAACATTGTCCAGAAGAACTGGGAGGCGTCACAGAAAAGATAGAAGGAAGCTTTCCAAGTGGAAGTGGCTGCTCCCCAGATGTCTTTTAAAGGTAGAGTGCTGGTTTTAAACAATCTTATCGCATCCCAACTGTGGCACTGGCTAGCGTGTTTAGACCCTCCCTCAGGTTTCTTAGCCAACATTCAAAGGAAGATGGTGGACTTCTTTTGGGAGGGTCTACACTGGGTGCCACAGGGGTGCTGTTTTAGCCAGAGAGGAGGGGGGGCCTTGTCCACCTGGCCAGCCGGACAGCCACTTTTAGATTACAGTTTA